>OZ017743.1:31481488-31556488 GCA_963969285.1 Odontomyia ornata
AGCTGTATAATAAGGACATATCCTATTCATCATTTGTTTAATCCCTATATGGCACCATTCGAAGTGTATTTCCTTAATTAATTCAAAGCTTAACTTTTCAGATAATATAATTTTTTCTTTATTTTTAATTTTTTTATAGAATACTCCATCCTTTTCTATTAATTTCGTTTTAATTTTCTGCAATTTTCCATTTTTTTTTTGGTCTGTTTTTATTTCTTTTATTGCTAGTAGATTAACTATTTTTAGCATTTCTTCGGTGTTTGCGAGGGGTTCTAGTACTGGATTTCTACTTAAACTATCAGCTTCGGTGTTATCTTTTCCCGGAATGTATTTAATTTCGAAATCATATTGTGACAAATAATAGGTTAAATCACCAAGTTCTTCATCGGTTCTTGCTTTTATATTCATATGCTCTAATGGTTTATGGTCTGAAAATACAGTGAACCTTCTTCCAATAAGCCAGTGTTGCCAATACTTTATCGCTTCCTTGATTGCCAGGCATTCTAAATAAATCGCTTTTTTTCGTTTTTGCAAATCATTCAATTTTTTTGAAAAATATGCTACTGGCTTTTCTTTACCATTATTTTGCACTTGTTTAAATACCGCACCAATACCTTCTAGAGACGCATCCGTGTAAATTCTTATTGGTAAATCCTTATCAAATATTTCCAACACCGGTTGAGAACATAATAACTTTTTAATATCTTTAAATGATTTTTCACACTGTTCAGACCATATAAACTTTTCGTGTTTTCGTAATAGTTTGTGTAAAGGATCTAACAATATTGAGCTTTTCGGAATATACTCGTGATAGAAGTTGATTTTTCCAAGAAACTGTCGAATATTCTTTTGAGTTTTTGGAGTGGGAAAATTTTGTATTGAGATTAAGTTATCTTTCAGTGGTCTTACCGTATTTTGTTCTACTATATGTCCAAGGTATTTTACTGATTCTGCTGCAAACGTACATTTTTTAAATTTTAATCTGAAACCTTCATTTACTATTGCTTTTTATCACTTTTTCTATATGTTCTACATGGTCCTTGAACGGTTCCGAAAAGATTAAAATGTCGTCGATATAATTTTCTGAAAAATCTTTTAAAGTATGTTTTCTTAAGATATTGGATAAAATTCTTTGGAAAATAGCTGGTGATGTTTTTAATCCAAATGGTAAACACGTCCATTGGTAGTGCCCCTCTTGTGTGACGAATCCTGTTTTTTGTCTATCTTCAATGCGTAGTGGTATTGACCAAAAAGCGGAATTTATATCTAATGTGGTGAAATATTTGCAGTTTCTTGTTTTTATTATTAAATCATTTATTAATGGGAATGGTTGAGCTTGTGGTATGATTATTTTGTTTAGATCTCGAAAGTCTATGCATAATCTTGACCGTTTGTTTTCATCTTTTTTGAACGCCAAAGTCACTGGTGCTGCAAAAGGGCTATAAGATTCTTCAATTAATTTACTTTTTAGTAATTCTGCCACTTGATTTTCTATTTCTTTCTTATCTTCTATAGTGTATTTGTACGGCCTTTTACTACAATATTTATCAACTAGTAAGTCTATCCGAGCTTCGTAATTCGTAACGGTGCCTACATCATATTTATTTTTTGCAAAAACCGCATTATACTTTTCTATTAGTTTGTAAATTTTAATTTTTTTTGTATCGTCTAAGTGATCTAGATTCATACTGAATTCGTCTTCATTCACATGTTCATTAAAATTCACTTTAACATCTTCTATTTTTTCTATTTCATCTAATGACTTCATGTTTCTCTGTGTTTTTTGTTTTTTTATCTGTATTTCTTTCTTTTGAGATATTTCTAAATTTTCATCCTGAATTAGATTAAATTTCTTTATTGTATCCAAGCCAATAAGAAAATCTTCAAAATCATCTCTTTCTATAATGAATGCATCAATGTATTCCTCCTGCTCAAAAATTTTTGCTTTTATGGTTACTAACCCTTTAGTTTGTGTCACACCATTGACTGTTTTTAATGATATTTTATTTAAATCTTCTGTTTTATTCTTTATCTTAACTAATCTTGAATTTATTAGAGATACTTGTGAACCTGGATCGTATGTTCCATTAACTTCTAACTTTTCTTCCAATAATATTTTTACTTTAATCAATGGTGTGATTATTCGTTTTTTTGTTCTGTATTTAACTCTACTTCTATCACTGAGTTACTTCCAATTATTCTTGTTTCGTTTTCGTTTTTCTTTTTAAACCAGCATGAATTCTCTGGGTGGTACCGAATACCCTTGTTCAATTTTTCACAATTTTTACATTGCTTCTTCTCATCGAATTTCTTTTTATCGTCTTGTCTTTCTACTTTTTTTGTAAAACTATTTTTTCGCACTAGATTTTCACATTTCTTTATTTCATGCAGTAGTTTGGTTGAATTTTCACACGTTTCTTTATCTAGTTTATTTCTGACGAATTCGGGCAATCCTGATGCTATAAGCATCATAAGGGTTATTGTACTCATACCATTGTCCATATCAAGCAATAGCTTTTCTTTCCTGAGAGCATATTCCATTAATGAACCTTCTCTATATTTGTAGGATATAGCAAACATTCCTGTACTCCATCCTTTATCTGCAAATGACTCCAAAAATTTCTTTTTCCAATCGGACCATTCAGCTTCCATTGTCAAAGTTATTAGTGTTGCTGAGTGCCAATCTAAACATGACTTGTCCAAAAATAATTTTAATGTCTCGATTTTTGTGTAGTCTTCACTGATTTCAAATCGTCTGCACTCCTTCTCAAATGTCTCTAGCCATTGTTTTGCATTTGAGTGTTTACATGAAAATCTTTCAATCATGAATTTCTCTGCTATGTGCTTCAAATTTAGTTGATTTTCTTTCTTCCGCGTGGATTCTGCAAAATCTGCTTGTGTTATCTCCTCTAGATAGAGATCATTAAATATTAGATTGCCATCTTGATCGAAGTAAATCTCTTCCATTTCTTTAGTACATGTGATCCATATTACTCTTTCTTGGCCTCTTTGATTTAAACTTTTTTTCACTCTTTTAAAATTATCTGTTTTAGTCAATTCAGTATGGTTACTTACATGTATTTTAGCTTCTGGCAACTTGTACTTTTTATTGTCCTCTGTTGTCATTGAGGTTATGGCAACTAGGCTTGTTTTACTGTCGCTCGGCGAGGCAACATATTTAAATGCGAATTGCAGTTTTCTTGCCATCATAAACGAAAATTGTCGTTTTATGAGACAATTTAGACGCAAGTTGATTCAGCGAACAAAATTTGTTTCTATAAATAATGTTCGATGTTATCACTGCGCTTCTTTATTAATATTTCTTTAATATTCAATATTAATTCTTTTCTAATATATTCACGAATTTAATATTTCTCTACTTTAAATTGGCTATTTACGATTTTTACGTTTTGACATATATATATTTTTATTAATATTAGATTAGGTTAGAATAACAGGTGAGCGGCGCATGAGAAGCGCGGCAAATTCGAATTTAAAGAAAGAAACTTTCTTTACATATATATATATATATATATATATATATATATATATATATATATATATATATATATATATCATCATCATCATCATCATCATCTGCAGCTTGTTCAACCATATATACCTATATGTATTATGGTGTAGCCTCCCTTACGTAACGATTCCTCATTTCTTTCCAGTCGTTCCTGTCCTAAGCTATCCTTGTCCAGGTGACACCCGCCAGTTTCCTGATGTCATGATCCCACCGTATTTTTGGCCGTCCTCGTGGTCTTTTCATCCCTCTTGGGTACCATTGTGTTATCTTTGCAGTCCATCTGTTGACCGTTAACCTTGCTATGTGCCCGGCCCATTGCCATTTAAGAGATCTAATTCTATGGACTACATCTGTCACTTTGGTTCTTCCTCTTATCCAAGCCAATGTTTTACGGTCTCTTTTATTGATGCCTAGCATGCACCTTTGTATTGCTCTTTGTGCCACTTGTAACTTCCGTGTGACTTCTATTGTTAACGTTCATGTCTCGCAGCCGTATGTCATGACAGGTAGGATACATTGATCAAATGCTTTCTTTCTCAAATGGAGTTTCATTCTGGATTTGAATATGACGGAGTTCCTCCCGAATGCCCTCCATGCTAATTTGATTCGCCTATTAATTTCAGGTGTTATATCTCCAGATTTGTGTACAAGCTGTCCTAGATAGATGTATTCCTCTACTGTTTCTAGCCTGGTGTTGTTCAGTGCTATTTGGACCTGACCTGTGAGATGTTCATTGGGCATAACCTTCGTGTTACTTAAGTTCATTCTTAGGCCGACTTTTTCGCTGGCTTCACTAAGCTCATTTAGTGGAAGTTGTAGTTCCTCTCGGCTCTGAGCAATTAACACTATATCGTCGGCAAATCTCAAGTGATTGATTCGTTCTCCGTCGATTTGTAGACCCTTATTTTCCCAATCTAACTCCCGAAATATGCTTTCCAGGGTGGGGTTGAATAGCCTTGGAGAGATTGTGTCCCCTTGCCTAACACTTTTTTGTGTGGGGAATTCTGGCGTGTCATCGAATACTCTGACCTTTGCTTTGGCGTTCTTGTAGATGTTCGAGAGCGTTTCTACGTATGTTTTATCTATACCTTGATTGTATAGTGCTCTTATAATTGCCTCAGGGTATATCGAGTCAAAGGCTTTTTCGAAGTCTATGAACGCCAGTACTAGGGGTAGCTCGTATTCTTTAGCCCTGCTCATGATTTCTCTCAGGGAGTGAATATGATCTATTGTACTGAATCCACTTCTAAATCCAGCTTGTTCCCGTGGCTGTTCAGCGTCAAGGGCTGCTTGTATTCGGTTGTTAATTATTTTGGTGAATACCTTATAGAAGACAGGTAGCAGACTTATTGGCCTGTAATTCTTGATATCTTCTTTATCGCCCTTTTTGTGGATTAATATAATGTTTGCGGTGTTCCAGTCTTCAGGTATGTTTCTGGCTCTGAGGCAATTGGTATATATTTTGGCTAGAGTTTCCCAGATTCCTCTGCCAGCGTATTTCAACAGTTCCACGGTTATGCCATCATTGCCTGCTGCTTTGCCTGTTTTCATCGAATTGATCGCATATTCCACTTCATCCGTGTTGACTTCAGGAATAGGTTCTTCTTTAATCTCAGATGTTGTCATTATGTAGTTGGAAGCCACTTCTGGGGACTTGAATAGGTCGCTGTAGAAGTTCTTTACGATTTCTACTATTCCTTTCCTATCTGTCACCCTGATGTTTCCTTGTCTAAGTGCTAACAACTGTTTTTTGCCAATTATAAGTGCTGGCTTTGCCTTCTTTATGCTGTTATTGTTCTGAATGGCATTTTTTACTAATATTTCGTTATATCTGGTGATGTCTTCCGTTATCTTCTTCCTAATCGTTTTGCAAACTTCAGTATATTCGATTCTTTGGATGTTTGAAGATGATTTCATCTCTCGTCTTTCCTTTAGTAGTGCCTTAGTTTCGTTCGATAGTTTGTGGTGCACTTCGCTCTCACTCGATGCTATCTCTCCAAGCGCTTGGAGGCAACTGCTGCAGCCCAGTTCCCTTTACCTAGACCCCCACCACCACTTCAAGCGTCTGCTAACCGGTATCTGGTGCTGTAGTGGTGGTGGGGGTCTAGGTAAAGGGCACCGAGCTGCAGCAGTTGCCTCCAAACGCTTGGAGGATAGCATCGAGTGAGAGCGGAGTGCGTGTTCGTCAGAGTGAAAATGGAGCGTATGATCGAGCAACGTGTTTGCATAAAATTTTGTGTCAAACTCAAGAAAACGGCCACGGAAACTCTTCAAATGATTCAAGAGGCTTACGGTGAGGATGTTCTGTCCAGAACTCAAGTGTTTCAGTTGCAAACAAATTTCCGGGAGGGCCGCGATGCCATCCATGACAAACAGCGCGTCGGTCCTCCATCAACGAGTCACACGGACACAAATGTGCAAAAAGTGCGTGATGTGTTGAGCAGTGGTCGTCTGAGCATTCGGGCTATCGCAGATGAGGTTGAAATTGATAAGATGACCGTTCACAACATTATTAAGAACGATCTGGGCATGAGGAAGATCTGCGCGAAGCTGGTACCCAAACACCTGACTGATGAGCAAAAAGGGCATCGTGTTGCTGTTGCTTCGGAAATGCTTGATCGACTGCAAACCGAATCAGAGTTCTTACTGCACAGATATGGCACCAGCGGACTTCTTTCTCCAAGATCAAGAGACACCTTAAGGGGACGTGGTTCGGGACTCTGGAAAACGTTCAACGTGCTACGACGAGGGCTCTAGACAGCATCGAGGTTGCCGATTTCCAGGGAGCGTTCGGGGATTGGAAAATCCGGTATCAGCGTGTTATCGACTCCAATGGGGACTACTTTGAAGATTTCTAGAGAAAAATTGTACATATTTTGCCAATAAAAAATTTCCTGAGGTCAGTCCGGTTGCTTATTATTCAGACCCTATATATATATATATATATATATATATATATATATATATATATATATATATATATATATATATATATATATATATATATATATATATATATATATATATAAATAGTTACAAGCAGAACTCTACGTAAAAAGCCATTAATATCCGCCAAAAACCGACTTCTGCGTCTACAGCTCGCTAAGGCCCATATTGACAAGGGCAATTTTCGGAATCGCTTTCTTTTCACAGATGAGTCTAAATTCATCATTTTTGGAAGTGATGGTCACAATGAAGTTTGGAAGTGATGGTCACAATAAAGTTTGGAGGAATAAGAACACGCCTTTAGAGACCAAAAACTTGATTCCTACTGTCAAGCACGGTGGAGGTTACGTGATGGTTTGGGGAGCCATCTCTGCATCTGGGGTCGGCAAATTGGCTTTTGTTGAAACTACGATGGACGGTCATGTTTAGAAGAACCTGTTAGAACAATATTTGAAGCCATCAGTGGAGAAGTTGGGTCTTGGGAAGAGATGAATTTCGTCAAGAACCGGTTGTTGTAGTACGCTCCGAGGCAACTTAGTACGCCTCCGCAAAGTCCAGATTTAAGCCCAATAGAGCATGTATGGGAGCTTTTGGAATGGAAAATTCAAAAATGTCACATAAAAAATAAAAATTTGTTGAAGGAACCGCTTGTTACAGAATGGGAGAAAATCACATCTGTAGAAACTGCTAATTTAGTTGCCTCTATGCCCCGAAGACTGCGAGTAGTAATTGATGCGAAAGGGGGTCCAACCAAATATTAAGCCAGCAAAAATGTTTAAAATTTCCAATACGTTTAGTTGAAAATATTTTGTGTACAATTCAGCCAGCACTGACTATCGTAGACTTTTGTCGATTCATTTTTTTTATGTTTTAACGAATTTTTCCTTAATTTTGTTATGAAATGTTTTTGTCTTTGCTTTTTTATAAATATATTTACGTTACTGAAAAATGCATATCAATGAATTTTTGTTTAAAGTTTCCAACTAACCAGAATCTCAATATAAGAAGTTGTCTTAGACTTTTGTCCGCCACTGTATATATGCAGGGTGGCTATAAAGATATTCAATAAAATCTCCATTAGCAGCAATAACCTCTTCTTGATTTTGAAGGGTCCTCGTCTATGATCGCTTGAACTTGCTGTAAAAATTCTGCAGATCGGACAGTGTCAGAACTTTTTTCATGCTTTTTGCGTTTTGCAACCGATTCTGTATCGCCTCTTGATGCTTGCAATTCACGGCAACCCTTATGCACGAATGAACGGGCGCAATTAAGAAAATTAGAGATCTCTAAATCTGAATGGTTCGCACATATAGGGACGATAACGGCATGTCCCTTCATTTCTTGAGTGATGTTGTAGTCCGCTATTTTGTATATGAAAGGGAAAAAAATAAAAAATAAATCGTGAAGTTATAGTCACATTTATGCATGTCCTTAAATACCGTACGCACCCTATATACTCGCATATATATATATATATATATATATATATATATATATATATATATATATATATATATATATATATACATATATATATAAATATATATATAGATGTATATATATCTATATATTTATATATATATATATATACATATATCCATATATATATATATATATATATATATATATATATATATATATATATATATATATATATATTGTAGCTTGCAGAATTGTTCGTGTATGTAACAATAGATATATATATATATATATATATATATATATATATATATATATATATATATATATATATATATATATATATATATACATATATATATATATGTATATATATATATATATATATATATATATATATAGATATATGTATATACATATAAATATAAATATAAATATATATATATATATATATATATATATATATATATATATATATATATATATATATATATATATATATATATATATATATATATATATATATATATATTGTTACATGCACGAACAATTCGGTGAGCTACTGTTGCAATTGTTTTCACAACCATTAAGAACCTCATGATCAACAAAGTGAATTGACTCGAAACCACGAAAACCCACCAAGCATGATCAACATCTGAAAGTGACGTCACTTCATTCATTAAGCTGCTCAAATATACCAGGTACCTCTTGGCAGAACATTCACCAATGTACGAGAAATGGGTTGAATGGGTAGAGACCATATATAAAGGCGAGCTGAATGAATGGGGGGATCATTCATTAGAACCGCGATAGCAAAACTGCGGAAGTGTGGAGCGAATAGAAGAGCTATATTGATCGAGTAATAGGCAAGTGATTTTCGTTGATTGTGAAGTGATTTTAGAAGACAATTGCGATAGAAATTTATAGACAAGTGGAAGTTAGACTTTTAATAGTGAAAATTAAAATTGTGAAATAGTTAATCAAGTGATTTTGCATATTTAAGTAATGAAATAAACTCTTTTAATTTAATTTGAAAGACATTGCGTTTTTGCTTTCCCGGAACAGTAAAATTATTGGCCCCGAACCAAAACACGCGCCAGTGGTGTCAGAAGTGGGATAAAAAATTTTGGAAGTGAAAACGTTTAAACATTCTTAAAGTGCAAATCAACGTGGAAACTGGTGAAAAAATAGCTTAAAAAAATAAAAATACCAGGAAACTTACATCTAAAAGTTGATCAATTGACCATTTCGGAGCTCAAGAAGGAGTTGGAACAGTGAAATCTGGCCACAAAAGGTACAAAGGCCATACTGACTGCACGCTTGCATGACGCGATTGAGTCGGAAGGCGTGAATCTGGATTCGGGTGAGCCCTCAGATGCGTAACAAGGCGCAGGAGGTGGAGGAGTAGAAAGGCCCAAAACAAAGGAGCCAGAAAATGCGATGCTGCAAATGTTAATACTGATTCAGCAGGAGCAGCGATAACAGTCCTCCAATTTAACTGCGTAGCTAAATGAACAGTCATCCAATTTAACTTCGAAGCTAAATGAACAATCAACGAAGCTAAGTGAACAATCAGCGAAGCTAAATGAACAGTCTTCTAGTTTCACTGTAAGCTAAATGAACAATCAGCGAAGCTGGACCAACAAACGATCGAAATCAAGGCAGACATCACACAGAAGCTGGAAAAACAGTCAACCGAAATAAAAGTGGAGCTCGGTAGTCTGAACAAAGAAATTAAAGGCGTCGAGGAAAAGGTTAACCAGGTCGAGAAAAGGTTTACCAGGTCGAGTAAAAGATCAGCAAGTTCGAGCAGAGAATCAACAACGAGATGGAAAACATGAAAAAGGAATTGGGAATAGCAAGTAGTAATCACCTCACCAGCCCCGTTTACAACCACAGTGCAAAACTCCTCCAGAAATGTGAAAGCACCAATATTCGACGCGCAAACGGTCTGGAGCATTTACAAAACCCAGTTTGAAGCCGCCGCCAAGGCAAATCACTGGAATGAGCAGGAACGAGTAACTGCATTAATTCTTGCTCTAAAAAGCTCAGCTGCTGATCTTTTACAGACCATCCCCGTCAAGTTGTACTCAAACCCAGCTGCTATAATGTAAGCGCTCGACATGCGTTGTGGAGACGATCATCTCAAGCTGATTAATCGGTCACAGCTACGGCATTGGATGCAGATGCCTGGTGAAACTCTACAGCAGCTAGCCCAAGACATTGAGTGACTGGCACTTTCGGCTTACCCAGAACATCGAGATGATGCATCAACAGAAACATTCATCCACGCACTAAAAGACGAAGCATTCCAGCAAGCCGTGCATTTAGCTTAAAAGCAAACAGTTAAGGACGAGTTGGCTTACAGTCTGAACTTTGAAGCAGCAAAAATGTGACTCGTACCACTGGCCGGGTTCGCGAGGTAGTGGCAGATGAGTGCAGGTGTGAGCGCGTCGAGATTGAGCGACAGCCACAGGTAAATGGTGCGCCTAGATGCTGGAATTCTGGAGAGAAGGAGCACGTGCAAAGAGACTGCAAGAAGCGAAAAAAACCGAGCTATTGTCCGAGTGTGCAGCTAGGAGAAGATCTAGACCGAGTCAGGGGCCCGGAAAGGAAACCCTTTAAACTGAAGGGTCGGGAAACATGTAAAAGCCAAATTCGTGGGGCAGAGGTTGGCTAGGAGAATCAACGTCCCCAGCACCACTATTACCGTATCAAGACTACATCGTGGAGAAGCGGACTTACGCCTTCCGGGTCAAGTTGATGGAGAACATTGCACCATACAAATCGACACTGGTACAACCCGATCGATCATGCGACCAGACCATGTGAGGCAACAACTACTTCACAAGGGCAAGATTTTCTCACTACGGACAGCTACGGGAGGAGCTGCACCTGTCCAGCCTCCAGATACAGTTGGGAGACCTTGCGTTGCAACATAATTTTCTGGTCGCGAACATTATGGATGACTGCATTCTCGGAATGGATTTTCCGCGAGCACATGGAATCACGTTGGACTTGAACAAACGGTAGAATATTGAAGTATTGATGGAGGGTCCCAGCGTCCAAATTCCCAAAACTAATGACGTAGTATGTACCGACACAGATGTACCGAAATCTTCCGAGAGCATTTTATGGGCCAAGCTTGATGGTGATTCTAGAAACCACCGATCTTATCTGATAGAGCTAGCGAAGACGTCCGCATTGCGCAGTTTGATTGTAGGACGAAGCCTTGTAAGATCTATAAGGAACGGATATGTGCCGGTTAGAGTCCTTAACACCGCAGACTCAACCACGAGCATCAAACCGGGAGAAGTCATCGGCAGCTACCAGCCTGTTTCCACCATCACCTGTTTGGAAGCAACTCACGACCATCATTGGAAAAGGAGGCAAGACACAGGCAAAGCCCGGGTATCCACGCCTACAATATTGAAGCAGGTCAAAATGCCAGTGCAGCTATCCAGAGTGCCTCTGATCTGGTCACCAAGTACAGTGACATCTTCTCAACTAGCATGGATGACCAAGGCTGAAAGAGTATGGTAACTCACATCATAGATACACAGGGAGCCAAGCCAATTCCATAAGCACCAAGACTTCTTCCTATAGCCAAACAGGGAGAAGTGAGCACACTGATCTCGAGCATGGAAAAAGAAGGCGTTGTCGAACCTTCTGTCAGTCCATGGGCCGCGCCAGTAGTTCTAGTGAAGAAAAAGGATGGTAGCACTCGTTTTTGTGTCGACTCTAGGCAGCTTAACGACGCCACTAAGAAAGATTGTAAGCCACTCCCACGCATCGATGACATTGTGGACACTTTTGCCGACGCAAAATGGTTTTCTACACTCGATCTCAAGAGTGCCTACTGGAAGGTAGAAATCGACAAGAAGGGCCGAGAGACAACCGCATTTTCAGTTCGGAAAAGATTGTAGCAATTTATGGTGATGCCATTTGGGCTTTGCAAAGCTCCAGCCACTTTCGAATGCCTGATGGAACACGTGCTACGTGGCCTAACGTGGAAAACCTGCTCGGTGTACCTGATGACATCATCGTTATCGGGAGAACGTTCGAAGAGCTTGTGCGGAACTTAGAAGAGGTTTTCTCCCGATTGCGACTGGCAAATTTGAAACTTAGTCCCGACAAGTGAACCCTTTTCGCAGCTGAGGTAAAATACCTGAGACACGTCGTATCAGCAGAAGGTGTCAAAACACATCCTGAGAAAATTGAAGCCGTGAAAAGCTGGCCAACACCAAGCAACAAGCACAACTACGAAGTTTTCTGGGTCTGGCAACCTACTATCGAAGACTTTGCCAAAAAAAGCTAAGTGTCTCCATCAGCTAACCGAGAAAAATCGTCCGTATGTCTGTAGTGAACAATGCCAGGTAGCCTTTGAGACCTTGAAGGAGAAGCTGTGTGACTCACCCGTGCTGGCATATCCGAGACCCGGGAAAATGTTTGTAGTTGACACCGATGCGAGCGACGGTGGGGTTGGAGCTGTACTCTCCCAGCAGATCGGTGGTGAAGAAAGAGTCTTTCGTATTACAGTCGAGTTCTCCCAAAAAGTGAGAGGAACTGCTGAGTGACCAGGAAGGAGCTATTGCCTATAATAGAGGCCACCAAGCAGTTCCACAAGTACCTATATGGCCAGAAATTCGTTCTTCGAATGGACCATGCATCATTGAGATGGCTGCTCAACTTCAAAAACCCCGAGGGACAAGTTGCGAGATGGATCGAAAGATCGCAGTCATATGACTACGAAATTATTCATCAGAAGGGCGGAGTTCATGGAAATGCTGACGCCCTTTGTCATCGTCCATGTTCAGCTAACTGCAAGCATTGCTGACAGATTGAGCAAAAGGAACCGCCCGTTGATCTGCGATTGATAAGGGCTGAATTCGATGAAGGTTGGTCATCGGAGGAGATTCGAAGTGCCCAGTTAGCCGATGACGACATCGGATCATTTTTCGTATGGAAGGAGACAATTGGGCGACCTGAGTGGAAAGAAGTTTCAATGGATGGTGCAACCCTGAAAAGCTATTGGGCACAATGAAGCTTCCTTCACGTGGAGGGTGGCGTACTCAAGCGGAAGTGGAAAACGGCGGATGGTAGCTCCTATAGGATGCAAACGATACTTCCCAAAAGCCGAATCCACGATGTGGTTAAGGAGATGCACAAAGGATCCTCGGGAGGCCATCTTGGTGTTAACAAGACCTTAGCGAAATTGTGGGAAAAGTTTTACTGGCTCCATGCTCGAGAAGATGTAGAGGACTGGTACCGTAGATGCACAATTTGCGCTTCCATCAAAGGTTCAAAGCAACGACTGAGAGGACAAATGCAAACCTACAACGTGGGTGTACCGTTTGAAAGGATTGCTGTTGACATCGCAGGACCCCTCCCTGGATCTGAATGGGAAAATCGATACACGTTGGTTGTAGCTGATTATTTCAGCAAGTGGCCCGAGTTATACCCCATTTTTAACCAGGAAGCAACTACTGTAGCTGAACATCTAGTCTTAAATTGGGTCAGTAGGTACGGCGTACCTTGCGAACTACGTTCGGATCAAGGCCGAAACTTTGAGTCACTAGTTTTTGGCGAAATGTGCGAGCTGCTGGGAATACGGAAAACGAGGACAACAGTACTGCATCCCCATTCCGATGGAATCGTCGAACGTTTCAACGGCACGGTCAATAAACATCTGGCCAAAATGATTGACGAGAACCAAAGGAACTGGGACCGTCATATCCCACTATTTTTGATGGCGTACAGAGCTGCCGAACATGCATCGACGGGTCAAGCCCCAGTCAAAGTCATTTTTGGAAAGACTATTCGTCTGCCAGCTGATATAAAGTTCGGAACACCCCCTGGGAAACCCCAAACGATCTCGGAGTACGCAAGTGAGCTAAGAAAACGGTTGAACGAGATACATCGGTTACTGACCGCACGGAGACCAGGTATGATCTAATGGAGAATTCTACTGGCTCCCAGCAAGATGACTTGGTCTGGCTATATACGACGAAAGGGTAGGTCTCCAAAGTTGCAGCATAATTGGGAGGCACCATACCTGATCACAAAGCGAATCAACGACGTCGTATACCGCATACAGGAACACCGTAAGCCAAGAGCCAAATGAAAATCGTTTACCTGGACCGTCTTGCCCCATATTACATCCAAGGAGAATTGAATTCAACTGGTGACATGTCTTTTCGGGGCGAACAGAACTGAGGCGGGGGCAGTGTTACATGCACGAACAATTCTTCGAGCTACTGTTGCAATTGTTTTCACAACCATTAAGAACCTCATAATCAACAAGGTGAATTTACTCGAAACCACGAGAACCCACCAAGCATGAACAACATCTGAAAGTGACGTCACTCCATTCATTAAGCTGCTCGAATATACCAGGAAGTTAGACTTTTAAAAGTGAAAATTTAAATTGTGAAATAGTTAAATAAGTGATTGTGCATTTTTAAGTAATTAAATAAACTCATTTAATTCGAAAGACATTGCGTTTTCACTTTCTTGGAACATTAAAATTATTGGCCGCAAACCAAAACACGCGACAATATATATAAATATATGCATGTATATTTGTATACATATAGATGTATATATATATATATATATATATATATATATATATATATATATATATATATATATATATATATATATATATATATATATATATATATATATATATATATAAATATATATATTATTACATGTACAAATAATTCTGCGAGCTACTGTCGCAATTGTCTTCACAACAATGAAGAACATCAACAAAACGAATTGACTCGAAACCACGAGAACCCAACGAGCATGCTCCATTCATTACGCTGCTGGAATGTTCCCGCTAATTCACCAATGTACGAGAACTGAGTTGAATGATTAGAGACCCTATATAAAGGCGAGCTGAATGAATGGGGGGAATCATCCATTCGACCGCGATAAGAACTGCGATAGTGTGTGGGAAGCGATATTATTCGAGTAATAGAAAAGTGATTTTCGTAATAGTGAAGTGATTTAGAAGACAATTGCGATAAGAAATTTATGATCAAGTGTTAGACTTTTAATAGTGAAAATTAATATTAGTGAAAGTGTTAAATTGATTATTGTGCATTTTTGTAATTAAATAAACTCTTTTAACTTAAATTAAAAGACATTGCGTTTTCATTTTGCCGGAACATTAAAATTATTGGCCGCGAACCAAAAACACGCGACAATGGTGTCAAGAAGTGAGAAAGAAAATTTTGGAAGTGGAAACGTTTAAACAATTTTAAAGTGCACAATTGTGAGAATTAACGTGGAAAAATACCCGAGACAATAAAAATGCCAGGAAATTTACATCTAAAAATTAATCAATTGAGCATATCGAAGCTCAAAGAGGAGTTGGAACAACGAAATCTGGCTACACAATTTACAAAGGCCAGACTGATTGCACGCTTGCGTGATGCGATCGAGTCGGAAGGCGTGAATCTGTGTTCGGGTTAGCTCTCAGATGCGGAAAAAGGCGCAGAAGGTGAAGAAGCAGAAACACCAAAATCAAAGGAGCCAGAAAATGCGCTGATGCAAATGTTAATGCTGATGTCATCCAGTTTAACTGCGAAGCTAGATGAACAATCAGCGAAGCTCAATGAACAGTCGTCCAATTTAACTACGAAGCTAGATGAACAATCAGCGCAGCTAAATGAACAGACGTCCAGTTTAGCTGTGAAGCTAGATGAAAAATCAACGCAGCCAAATAAGCAGACATCACAGCTAGACCAACAAGCGTTCGAAATCAAGGCAGACATCACACAGAAGTTGGAAAAACAGTCAAACGAAATAAAATTGGAGCTCAGTAGTCTTAACAGCCAAATTAAATGCGTCGTGGAAAAGGTATATCTGGTCAAGGAGAGAATCAACCTTGAGATCTGCCAGGTCGAAGAGAGAATCAACCATGAGATGGAAAAAGTGATAAAGGACTTGAAAGCAGCGAAGGCAGTAGTAACCGCCTCACCAGCCTCACTTATAACCGCAGCGCAAAGCTCATCTAGAAATGTGCAAGCACCAATATTCGACGGGCAAACGGTCTGTAGTATTTACAAAATCCAGTTTGAAGCCGCTGCTAGGACAATTCAGTGGAATGAGCAGGAACGAGCAACTGCATTAATTCTTGCTCTAGGAGGCCCAGCTGCCGTGCTTTTGCAGACTATCCCCGTTGATTGCGCTCGACATGCGCTATGGATGCAAAAGTCTGGCGAAACCTTACAGCAGCTAGCCCAAGACATTGAGCGACTGGCACTTTTGGCTTATCCAGCTTACAACCCAGAACATCGAGATGACGCAGCAACAGAAGCATTCATCAGCGCCTTAGAAGACCAGGAATTGCAACACGCTGTGCGTTGAGCTCAAAAGCAAACAGTCAAGGATGCATTCTCTTATAGCCTGAACTTTGAGGCAGTGAAAAATGTGACTCGTACCACTGCTCGGGCTCGCAAGGTAGTGGCAGACGAGTGCAGGTGTGAGTGCGTGGAAAATGAGCAGGAGCCGTAAGTAAATAGTGCGCCTAGATCTAGGAGGATCGTCATCCTCAGCATCCCCATCACCGTGTCAAGGCAACATCGTGGAGAAGCAGACTTATGCCTTCCTGGTCAAGTTGATGAAGAACATTGCACCATAACAAAAGACACTAGTGCAACCCGATCGACGATCCGACCAGACTTAGTGAGGCCCCAACTACTTCACAGGGACAGAGTTCATGGCAATGCCGACACCCTGTCTCGTCATCCATGTCCAACTAACTGCAAGCATTGGCGACGGATTAAGGAAACGCAGCCGACCGTTGATCTGCGATTGATAACGACCGAATTCGACGAAGATTGGTCATCGGAGGAGATTCGAAATGCCCAGTTAGCCGATGAAGACATCGGATCATTGCTCGTATGGAAGGAGACAACTGGGCCATCTGAGTGGAAAGACGTTTCAATGCATGGCGCAACCCTGAAAAGCTATTGGGCACAATGGAGCTCTCTTCAGGTGGAGGGTGGTGTACTCAAGCGGAAATGGGAAACGGTGGATGGCAGCTCCTATAGGATGCAAACTATACTACCCAAAAGCCGAATCCACGACGTGGTTAAGGAAATGCATGAAGGATCCTCGGGAGGCCACCTTGGTGTTAACAAGACCTTAGCGAAATTGCGAAGAAGGTTTTAATGGCTCCATGCTCGAGAAGACGTAGAGGACTGGCGTCGCAGATGCACAATTTGCACTTCCGTCAAAGGCCCAAAGCGACGACTGAGAGGACAAATGCAAACCTACAACGTGGGGGTACCGTTTGAAAGGATTGCTGTTGACATCGCTGGACCCTTTCCTGAATCTGAATGGGGAAATCGATACACGCTGGTTTCAGCCGATTATTTCAGCAAGTGGCCCGAGGTCTGCTCCATTCCCAACCAGGAAGCAACTACTGTAGCCGAACAGCTAGTGTTAAACTGGGTCAGTAGGTACGGCGTACCTTGCGAACTACATTCAGATCAAGGCCGAAACTTTGAGTCACTAGTTTTTGGCGAAATGTGCGAGCTGCTGCAAATATGGAAGACAAGGACAACACCGCTTCATCCCCAATCCGATGGAATGCTCGAACGTTTCAACGGCACGCTCAATAAACACCTGGCCAAAATGGTTGACGAGAACCAAAGGGACTGGGACCGACATATCCCACTGCCGAACATGCATCGACGGGCCAAGCCCCAGCCAAAGTCATCTTGGGAAAGACTATTTGTCCGCCAGCTGATATAAAGTTCGGGACACCCCCTGAGAAACCTCAAATGATCTCGGAGCACGCAAGTGAGCTAAAACAACGGTTGAACCAGATACATCGGACAGTGCGAAAACGCCTCGAATCGGCTGCTGACCGCACGAAGACCAGGTATGATCTCAAGGCAAATTCTACTGGCTTTTAGCAAGATGACTTAGTCTGGCTATATAACCCGCAGCGGCGAAATGGGAGGTCTCCAAAGTTGCAACATAATTGAGAGGGACCATACCGGGTCACAAAGCGAATCAACGACGTCGTATATCGCATACAGGAACACCGTAAGCCGAGAGCCAAAATGAAAATCGGGCATCTGGACCGTCTTGCCCCATATTACACACAGGGAGAATTGACTACATATGGCGACACATCTTTTCGGGGCGAAAAGAATCGAGGTGGGGGCAGTGTTACATGTACAAATAATTCTGCGAGCTACTGTCGCAATTGTCTTCACAACAATGAAGAACATCAACAAAACGAATTGACTCGACACCACGAGAACCCAACAAGCATGCTCCATTCATTACGCTGCTGGAATATTCCCGCTAATTCACCAATGCACGAGAACTGAGTTGAATGATTAGAGACCCTATATAAAGGCGAGCTGACCGCGATAAGAACTGCGATAGTGTGTGGGAAGCGATATTGTTCGAGTAATAGAAAAGTGATTTTCGTAACAGTGAAGTGATTTAGAAGACAATTGCGATAAGAAATTTATGGACAAGTGTTAGACTTTTCGTAGTGAAAATTAAAATTAGTGAAAGTGTTAAATTGATTATTGTGCATTTTTGTAATTAAATAAACTCTTTTAACTTAAATTAAAAGACATTGCGTTTTCACTTTGCCGGAACATTAAAATTATTGGCCGCGAACCAAAAACACGCGACAATAAATATATATATATATATATATATATATATATATATATATATATATATATATATATATATATATATATATATATATATATATATGTATATATATATGTATATATATATGTATATATATATATATATAGATATATATATATATATATATATATATATATATATATATATATGTATATATATATGTATATATATATGTATATATATATATATATATATAGATATATATATATATATATATATATATATATATATATATATATATATATATGTATATATATATATATATATATATATATATATATGTATATATATATATATATATATATATATATATATATATATATATATATATATATTTATATATATATATATATATATATATATATATATTTATATATATATATATATATATATATATATATATATATATATATGTGTGTGTATATATATATACATATATATATATATATATATATATATATATATATATATATATATATATATATATATATATATATATGGTTTATATGTTTATGATAATGAAATGTTCAGTACAACGTCAAATAAAAAAAATCCCTTTGGCGCCACTAGCCGACTTGTTTTGATTGCAAATGATTATTTGATAGGCCACCACCTTGAAAATCAAAGACTATTTAAGGAAAATATTCTGTTACATAAATTCTTGTACATTTTTCGACTTTTGAGCGGCCGCCATTTTATTTCAGATGAATTATGCAGGTTAATTAACCCCTGTTCGTAAGAATTGGTAGGCATTTGTTTTCCTCGACCGATTTGACTGGATAACGAGTTTAGCTGAGATTTTTGCTCAATATACCATTCCTGGAAATTTAGTGAAAATTAAAGTAAAATTGCGACCTCTAGCATGGCCACAAATGTAATTATATCTGTATAAGTATTCTCCACAATAGGTAAATTATATGAAATACTCGTAATATAATTTAGAATTACTTAAATGCATTAAAATTTTTGAATTGATTAATTTCATTAATTTTTTAAGAGTAACATACGCAAATCAAAATTGGAAGCTATTATATTTCATGAGTCCATTTGTGAATTTTTGACAACAAATTTTACACAATCTGACCTTGATTTTTGATTTTAATGTTGTTCCATATCAGGGTTTTCAAATTATTGTATAGTTTACTGTATCTTATTGAATTTATTTTTTAGTCAGTTATAATGCCACTAAACAATTTTGTACTGTGAGTGCTAATAAAAGTGTATATTCTTATACGTAAAATGACTGAATGTAAAGGAGTAGAGAAAAATATATCAATTCGTATTATATATTTTTCTCGAACTTTCAATAATGATTTTGGTTAAATTTCGATCACCGGATGAACATTTGTAATAATAATGCAAATAAAAGAATTGCGATAGCATTTAGCTAGTAGCGTGAAGTATATCTTTATAGAAAATTTTTTGATTGTATTGAAGATTGGGGCAGTCGTATCAAGCATTAATAAACGGAAAAGAAAGAGCTGCGAAATAGCTGCGACCCGGCACGTGGCGTCTTTGACCAGCTACAGAGTCAAATAGTTTAAAAGGAAATTCCAAAGTCATCCGGAAATACTGGAAAGTGATGATAATTTTACACAGAAGCAAAAAAGGGATATAAGGAAGTAATAAAGAAAGAAACTCAGCAAAGTATTAAGGGGGATTGAATGAATTTAAATGCTACAGAGCATTTTAGACAGTGTAGCCTTTTTAATATTAGCTGTTTTTCAAAATGCTGTTGGTGCTTTTTTTTCAAAAAGTCCTGGCAAATGGTTCAATGGGTAAAGACTCATTCAACTAGCATTAATATTTTCCGATAAGTGTGTTATGTGCTATGAAGCAAATAAAATGAAGGGAGACTAGGTAGGAAATGAGAATGGGCGCCATCATCGCCAAGGATTATTTCAAGCGGATGAAACCAATTTGATGAAAGATTAACTCATGATAAGGAGGCCACGTGTCTCAATCAATATAGTCCCAGGCTCAAGAATTTTATTACTCGATGACTATCAATTTCAAGATAGGGTCCTTCGACTTCTAATTTTAGTGTTCAATGCCAAAAATATAAGCAAAAAATGGATGGGTTCCTGTTGGAAATGCTGTCTTCAGCTATTAATGATTTGTCACCTTAATATTTTCCCCAATAATTTGTGATGGGTGCCCTTTATTGCAACAAATTGATATTTAAGTATCCCGATACTTATTAGTCTGTAAAAAAAAATTGATGGTTTTTAAAGAAGTTTAAATTTTGTCTACTTACAGCAACAATATGTGGTTCCTTTACTATAAAGGCTTAACATTGATATAAAAGCTAGCGTGTTAGCCGAGGTTTTTAAAGAATTTCAGATATAATTAACAAAATAAACATCTTTATGATGTGGTCCCATCATTGATATCAGCTGTACTGCAGCAAAGTGCCAGGTGCTCCAAAAATGGTGTTATGCATTGCTTGAAAACGGCAAATGCATGTTTATGTTTGGATCTCATATTCCGCTTGAGATCTCGCGCGTTTAATACATAACTATTCGCACCTAATATGAAGGATCTTTACATATTTTGAGATATGTTTTGAACATGAATTTTCAAAGTTGATAAAGACCTCGCTGATGCCCATTAGCGTAACCGTTTGAAGACGCGGGTGTTGAGTAATGTTATACACATGTTGTGTATCAATTATTAAACATAATATGCATGCGTGGTTGAACCGTATGAGAATAATATTTTGCTACTATATTTCTATGGGAATTATTTGTCAACAAATGACTCCCTTTAAAGATAATTGTTTCTTTTTAGGTAAATCGATACCAACACATACAGGAAGCATATTTCATATTGTAACCGAGGTGTTATGTTAAATTAAGATAGGATAAGAATCATTGTATCTTGAACATCTGAAGAGTTTGGACTTAAGCTTAATTACTTTCACTTCAAACCATATTTCGTTTTGGCAAGACTTATTATAGTGCTTTCACAAATAAAATTTATATGATAATTGCAAAGTTACTGAAGTTTTTCTCTTTCTTAACGAAAGCGTAACAAGCAGAAAAAGTTTTCTAATTACAAGTAAATAGATTATTTATATTGTGATGGTAGCCCATGAGATTTGGAAAGATTTGCTTTGAAAATTTCAAATGAATAACATTGAAAAAAAACCCGGGCAAGTGCGATTTAAATTTGCGTAGAGTGGGTTCCGTCCATTGAAGTTGAACAGTTTGTTTTTTAGGGTTTTGTGCTAAAATACAAGACCCTATTGAGATCACAGCCTGTGTCCGCCCGTCCATCCGTCTGTAGGTCACAGTAGTTTTTCTCCAAAACTATAGAAGCTAGAGCCATGCAACTTTGCATAAAGGTCAGACAGTTTTAAGGGGGCTCTCTTTTTATAGTGAGGTGATCCTTGAAAAAAAACTTGTTCACCATTGGTAGTTTAAAAGAGTGTCATTAGAAAGATCTTGATGAGATATTTTCGAAACAAGTGTTAAAATTACCTTATCAGTATCGAGGGGGGCAGGGTAAGGGGAAACGTACGATACACTCGCGTACCCCCTCGCGATTAAATACCTTCCTTCCGAAAAATCTTTAAAAAAAACATGAATGTAGCCTTTATGAGGAAAACAATACCAAATATGGCGAAAGTTGAAATTCGATCAACTTTGTTAGTAATGGAATGATTTATTTATTTTATATTTTTTTGAATAATACCATAACCGTACCCTTAAATTCAATAAAATTTGATGCACACGTACGAACACAAATTAATATGCCTTGGAAATTTCATAAAGATCGAATAGTATTTAACGAAGTTATAGCGGTTTCAATTTTCTTTCATTACTATGCAACAATATGCGCTGTATTACTATGGAACCATATGGCTATGGAACAATATGCGCTTTTTATCGACTCAGACACTACAGGTTTGCTAGGATTTGCATAAAAGTTTCGGGAATGATACGTATCATGAATATCTTTGAGAATTTGTTCAACTAGCACCATTAGTAACAGTAAAACAAAATGACGGCTATTTGAAATGAGAAGAGTGAATAAATTTGTGTTATTTTTCCCCAATTTCAACATTTGAAATACATGTTATTAACGCTTGATTGAATTTATTAAAGAATGGTTGAAGGTAAGCACCTACAACTTAGAAGAAAGAAGTCTTGTAAGTAGAAGAAACAAGACTTGTAAGTAGGAGAGTGCTCCGACTAGACGGGCTTACTAATCGTCTTAGGACTCAAAACCAGTTTTCTGATGGCATAAATTGATGCTTATTCATTCAATACTTGCATAAGAAGTCATTCAAATTTATGTAAAAGATGCAGAGTTTCAGTAATAAGTACATGAAAGGTGCAATTTTGTTTCAGCTTAAATAATTTTAATTAAATACATTTTATTATATTTTCATGGAAACCCAGAAAAAGCCTGAGTGGCTATTTCGATTTAAAATATGTATCAACCATCCATAAAATTGAAATGGCGGCAACACATTTGATTATGTCTTGATTTCCATAAAATTCCGTACGCATAAAATTTTTATGATAACATACTGTAATGTGACGCCTACGCCCGGGAATCGAAGTGATTCCGATCCCGAACCCTTGCAACCGGCCAGATGGATATGTCCTCGAAGTGCCAGCGGACTTCATCTGTCGTGCGGATATTGTTGTGCAGAAAATATTTTTTTTCTGTCCAAATATTTAGATCTGTGGATATAAATATTCGAAATATAGAATTAATCCCAAACCCCGGCACATTTCGAGACATAGCCATCTGGAAATGCCCCTCCACCGTGGCCATCGAGAAAACTATGCCACTGGCGACAACTGGAGAGGCACATTGCCGCCATATGGCGTGCCATTCCACACACATATGTTTTGTCCGAGGTGACAACCTGGGATTTTGACAGCCACATGGCGGGAAGGAGATTTTTCGAGAAGCAATTGCATCTCGCTTGTAGTCTAGCCAAACTAGTTTAACACACGAACGATCAGCGCAAGAAGATGTCTTGGAGATATTAAGAAAATATCCAAACATAACGTACGTTGTTATTAGAGGATTCATGGGCACCACTGAGGAAGCACTTAAATATTTGGACATTGGATACTATTTAAGGTTAACAGGTTATGTATGCAAGGACAAATCTGATACAGGCGTTCGTAAACTACATGAAGACGGAACAGTGCCTCAGGCTAGAACAGATCGTGACGGTAGGGATGATGAAACAATTCGTATCCATGATATGTAAAATTTGTAATTTTTCATGTTTGTAGCATAATTCGAAACGTAGAAACTCCATCTGCAACCAACAGTCAAGTACCGAGACTACCATTGACAGGAGGTGTAAGGAAACCACATCGTTATCGTCCCGGTACGGTTGCTCTTCGAGAACTTCGTCGTTACCAGGAGTCCACAGAATTGTTGATCCGGAAATTACCGTTCCACGTTTGGTTCGTGAAATTGCTCGAGATTTCAAAACAGATCTTCGTTTCCAATCAGCTGTTTGGCGGGGATCCATCGGCAAACAATTTGCATCATTTGGATCATCACGCAACTCCACATTTATGATTTGGACAAAAAGGAGGGAAGGTAAAGCGATCTCGAGGTATGTAGGTTTTGTTGTTCTGGGATAAAAACAAAGAACGAGGGAATCAGGATCAGAGCGAGGCCGGCTCCTAGATTTGTGTGGGATCGTGTACCTGGGAGTTGAAATGGTTTGGGGGCAATAATAAGAGTTTGATTCGTCCGTTTAATTCTTCCTCCCGTGAACCAAATGAACATTGCTTTGAAATATTTCACCTAGTTTTTTGGAATTTTACTTTCGGCCATTGAACAACAACTACACGAATATTCTGACATCGGGTTCCTAGAAATTGGAAGTGAATGCATGGTGCGGATGAAATTGACCCTCGAAAATAGGTTACCAGCCAAAAATCTTCACCTTCAAGGAGTGAATTGAAGTGATTGCATAGTTTGAAATGTGTTTAAATTAAGTTTTCAAAGCATTAACAAAATACATAATAAACATTCCTACGAAATGGAACGAGAAGTGGTTTTTTCAGCAGTTCTTATAATACGGCTTCTACATTGCAATTCATAATCATTGGCTTTTAACTTAATAAAGCCACCAGAGGACATATCGCTAATAATACATTGCTGTTAACAGCGATTTTTCACCTTGAACGTTATCCTCTATAACTGGGCGTTTTCCACGCACCCAAGTGCGTCGGAATCACATTTTGTTAGTTATCCTGTGGTGTAATATAAATGAGCTTGCAAAAAAGGAAACCAATTCATTGGAATATCCCAACTTGACCTCTGCAAAAAAAAAAGACTGTACACAAGTGTATGGTTTAGTGGATTTGATAAACCTTCAGGATATCCTGAAAATATGGAGTTAATCGTCAGCTGATGTTGATGAACTTTGCATAAATTATCTGATGGAATGACATGCGAAAATCCATAGAGAAATTCGATTATGTAATTTGAGTGTTGTTGTTTAAACAATAAAAGGACACACGCATGCCAAGCAAAACGTCGTTTGTCGGATATTAAGTGAATGCAAGCGAGTTTTCGATAAGCTGAGTTCACAATCCTATCGCATTCCTATGCTCGACGGGGGAGTTATGAGGCGAGATAGTAAGTCAGAATAATAACGCAAAACATACGTTGTGTTGGCGTATACGGTGTGTGTATCCAAGCGATCTTTATTTGAACAAAAATCGCGTAACGGCTCCTTCAATTAATTTTGGGAAGGTATCAAAATGTAATTTTAAGAAGTCAGCTTACTGCTCCAGAATTTATGTGATTTACCTAACGACATACCATCCGAATTCCAATTGTAATACGTACGTTTGGGCAGTTAAAAACAACAAAAAATTATATTTCTTATATCCAATGAATCGTCAAATGGATATTTTTGTACTTCTAGAATTTAATAAAAGCTAGCGTTCATAAATTTGTAATGTGATACTTGAAAGTATGGACTTAATTGTGCACTTTCCATTCATGTATTAGGTCGATGGGCTAAATTTTGAAGTTTCCGCATTTAAAGTTAAACATGGATGATAATTGAACCTAATACAATTTCTGTAAGATTAAACCATTTAACGAAAACTCGTATCTGTCACAGTAGCGTCGAAATGGAAATTGGATAATGTACCTGCTAGATAGTAATTTGTTTTGCATGAAAAAAAAAAAAATAAGATTTTTCTTCTTATGGACTAAGTTGCGGTCAAAGTAAAAAACACACCAATACGAATGTAATCAGAATTTATTATTAATGTGTAGCTTGAACATCCAAATTTATTGTTTTTTTACTTTGAATGCTATTTTTTTTGCATATTGCGCTATTATGCCTACCGGAATAGTACACAACACTTTTTTAGAGCAGTAACACAATATTTCCGATCTTATTTGAGATTCGTAAATCCCTCTTTCGTAGTTAATCCGATTTCCCGTCTACTCCCTAAAATTACAAGTATTCTTGCCCTCGCTCCCGTTTTTACTGGATAATTAGCAAAGGGTTAGACTTTTATTAATCATTTTAGTACATATATGGTATCTCGGTTTAATATTGTGTTATTTATTAATTAAATTTAAACAAATCATAAATAATTATTATAAAAAAAAAAAAAATTTTAAACAATCACTTCTCATCAAATTTCTAGAGATGTCAAGCAAATTATGAGATGATTATTTTGTAAAGTGTAATAGCAAAATGAATGTTTAAGATTAAGTTCAAAAAGTGAAGAGAAGAAATTTAATGTAAATTTAAAATGAAACCAAGTTATAGTAGAAATAATATGAATTGCTAAAACGTTAACCACGACTTTCCTTTTCAGTGGCCCGTTCTTTTTCAGTGGGAACCGAGAGTGTAGGGTAAGTATGCCGTCGCGAGGGTAGGGTTTCGACAAATCCGCTGAAGTCGGTTTCGTGTCGCGCGCGGTACGCGGTACCTTTGATTGTTTCGTCATTTCATTAGAGTAGTTTTCGTCGGTTTAAGTTCGAGTAGCATATTTTTCGGTACCGCGTTGGTGATTCGGTAACGCGCCTATGGGATTTTGTAGCGTTTTTGATTTGAGATCTGTGGATAGATCACATCCAGAATTAACGTAATGTAGGTTTCTCGTTCTGGATGAGTAATTGTTGACGCGTTTGGGAAACGGGCAAGTTCAGGTGACTGAAATATTGTAATTGAGCGTAATCCATTCGGAGACCCGCGACCGAAATCCTCTCCGAACTAGCTGGCCGACAAGCAGTCACCGCGTGAATGGGTTACGGTGCACGGATTGGTTGACCTGTTGGTACCATCCGTTGGCACTACTCAGACTTAACGTCTAGAACCGATGAGAGGTCGGTTCCGCGTTCGATCTGAAAGTAGAAAATCATTACAAATGGCGCCCAACGTGGGGCCTAAAACATCCTAAGGGGGAAAGAACTTCGCGTCTTCTGACGAGTTGGTCCTTTACGGAGGATGTAAGGTACTTTGGTACTCGAGTCCCACTATCAGGAGC
Organism: Odontomyia ornata; assembly: GCA_963969285.1. Taxonomy (NCBI): domain Eukaryota; kingdom Metazoa; phylum Arthropoda; class Insecta; order Diptera; family Stratiomyidae; genus Odontomyia; species Odontomyia ornata. Next base: position 31,508,594 of record OZ017743.1, read on the forward strand.
AGTGGAGTTGTGTGATACACACTCGCAGTCGCTTCACGTGAGTTGTAGCTTCCGCTCTCCTTTGTTTGATTTTTTTTTTCGCGACAGAATCCTTCCGATGTGTTGTCCCAGGTTAACCCCTGTAAGGACCTTCTATTTTCTTGATGGAACTGCCAGTCTGATGGGTTTACCTATCAGCATGGACTCTCAAGAAAATAGAAGGCTACCTTGCCTTTATGTCGCGGAAGGATTCTAACTATTTCTTATGCGTGTTAGACGAGTGGTATTGGTTCAACGTTCGGTGGCGTATGCTGGAGTTGCGAAGCCCGGAATGCTTCCACGCGTCGGGAATTTTGACCGCGTACTAAAATCGTTACGGTAGCTCTACCACTTGTCTCGTCGAGTCACTTTAACGTAGTTTAGAAACGGTTTGTAATGTATGTGGGTATGGGGATAAATTTCGTAAATCGACCAAAAGCACCCTTTCTTCGGCAGATTACCACGCACTCTCTTTTCCCGTTGAAGGAGTCGACCACTGAAAAGGAAAGTGACTGTCAAATATTGTTTTTCCCCCTCTATTATTAGCTCGCCACTAACGGCCACTAATTTAGTGATAATATTTAAAATCTTTTATTATTTTATAAACTTTAGTAGGAATAAGTATATTTTATATTTTATATTTTTTTTTTTCCCCTTTCTCTCTCGTTTCATACTAGCAATCACCCATAATAAACCCACACGAAATGGCAACGAAGCGGACGCCCGATAAGCGGTGGACCCGGTCCAAAACGGTCCAACCCGCGAACTGTGGAATCTGTTTTGAAGACGTAGTGGAGGGCGTACACAGCGTGCGATTGGATTGTGGACATCTATTCCATCGTGCCTGTGTACAACAGCTCCTCCTCACGTCAGAGAGTTGCCCATTATGTCGGCGACCCATCGAGCGGACCGCCCTAGACGTCCCCCTCGGAACGCCCCTACCAACGCGTGGAGCAGTGGCGAAAGGAGCTCCAGAAGCCGAACAGTCACAACCACTTTTAGACCTGCAAGGAGCCGTAGGCGGTGAAGTTCCGGCCGCAAGTGTCGTGTCCGAGGTGACAACCATGCCTTCCGCCCACTCCATTGACACCCTCGTGGCGTTGATGAGGGATATGTCGGAGAGGATTGGCAACCTGGAGGGAAAGCTCCAGAATCTCCCTATGAGCTAACCACCCAGTCGCGTGAGAACTCCGCTTGGATGGGAGCCAAATCCCAGTGTGGCTATGCCCCACTCCCGACAATCCGAGCAATGGGTCCCGCCTCCAAGGAACTCGGGAATGGATCCCAGAGCTCCCGAATATAGACCGCGACACAGTACCGGACCTCCGTTGGTACCTCCAGCCCCCGAGGCAGTTCAGTACAACAGGTCAGTAGAGGATGTGATTCCCCCCGGGAACGCATTGGCACTTTTTCGAGACCCGACGCCTCGTATCATGGAGAGTTGGCGCCTGAACTTTACAGGGTTCAACGATATGATATCGGCGGACCGGTTCCTTTTCCGGATTCAGGCGTTGGTATCCAGCACCCTGGGAGGTGATTCCTCGGCCTTCCTCCGGCATGCACATCTTTTGTTCAGCGGCGACGCTGCCGACTGGTACTGGAGCTTTAAAGAGTCAACGCCACGTCCCACTTGGCACTCTTTCAGTGCAGCCTTCCGCAATCGATTTGAGGATGGCTTCACTGAGAGAGAGCTAAGGGAGCAAATAAAGAAACGGAAACAAGGCGCTCACGAACCGTTCGACCAGTACTACACCAGTATAGTGAGATTGAGCACTCGCTTGCGAAATACCATGCCCGAGGACGAACTGGTAGAAATTATCAGAGAGAACATGCGCTGGGATCTCCAGAACAGCCTTCTACATTTCCCCATCAACACCATACAGGGATTGCGCCTCCATGCCCGGAGACAAGAACACTTGGATGAGCGGCGTGGTACCTTCCGTCCACAACCTCGCATAACGGGACCAAATCCCCGAAATCATCACACCACGGAGTTGATGGCAGCTGACCACCTGCTTGCTGATCCAGTACCAGTACCGAGGAGCGGAGCACCACCGGAGCTTGAGGACCCAGCATTGATGGATCGACCCTCCCTTGAAGCAATTACAAGCCCGACGGTCTGTTGGAACTGCCGACAACCGGGACACCGGTTCTATGCATGTCCAGCGGAGCCAACGCTTTTCTGCTACCGATGCGGGAAGGCCGACACATACGCACCTGACTGTGCAAATTGCAAAGGGCGAAAAAAACTTGCCACCGAGTGCCGCGACCACCCGTCGGCACTCCTAAACCCCGGACGAACCAATCCAGACCCCATCACTAGTTATGACCCAGCTTCCAACATGACTCCAATTCTGCTGACTCGCACCGCTAACCACAATTCTCCCGAAGTTCCACAACCGACGCCGTCCTTCGCCGATGCCAACGCGCAGGGAAATGATAGCGAGACGAAGGTTCCTTGGCATGTAAAACCTTTTCATGTCAGGCTGCGGAATTATTTGGCTACTCGACAGCGCATCTTCCATGAGGAATTGGCCACAACTGTCCCACCGCGAAGCAAACGAGCCACGCGTCGGATGCGGAGCTTCTGGAGAAAAGTCAGGCAGTCAAGGAAAGTGTTGAAGGACATATACTTAGACGAATTATTGAGGGATGATGTCCGGCCATATGCGTCAGTACACCTCCTGCAAAAACGAGTATCAGGCTTAGTCGATACGGGAGCCAGTGTGAATTGCATATCTGCCGAGTTTGCAGGGGAGGTACTGGCAAAGCACGCGGACCAAATCCGTCATTTCACCTCCTGGTTAAGCACGGCGGACGGAACTCGTCACTCTGTAGTGGGAAAAATTATGACGGATGTCACCTTTAAAGGAGTAACTAAACCTATGGAATTTTTCATCATACCTCAGTTAACCCAGAATCTTTACCTAGGAGTGGATTTCGTTCGAAAATTTAACTTGGCCCCGGCACTATTTTCCGGTTCGACCCTGGAGTCCGTCACCACCGTTCCTGACCAATCTCAACCCACTAACTTATTACGGCATACACTGGATGTAACTCAGCAACTGCGTCTTGACTCGGCTATATCGGCTTTTCCCTCGCACGAGAAGGAAGGTCTCGGGCGGACTGCCCTGGTGTTCCACACGATAGACGTGGGGGATGCTAAACCCATAAAACAGAGACATTTCGCCATATCTCCGGCGAAGGAAAAATCGTTATATGCCGAAGTGGATCGAATGCTAGCATTAGGCGTAATCGAAGAATCACAGAGCGCGTGGGCTTCCCCAGTCACCTTAGTGGTCAAGCCGAACAAGGTCCGGTTATGCCTAGATGTCAGACGCTTGAACGCCGTCACAGTCAAGGACGCATATCCTCTACCGTTGATCGAAGGCATTTTGAGTCGATTGCCTAAAGCCCATTTCATCACGAGCTTAGACCTCAAGGACGCCTTCTGGCAAATTCCTTTAGACCCCGGTTCAAAGGAGAAGACAGCCTTCACAGTCCCATGTCGGCCCTTATATCAATTCGTGACCATGCCATTCGGATTGTGTAATGCCCCCCAAACAATGACGCGCCTTATGGATAAGGTGATACCACCTCATTTGCGGCACCAAGTTTTCGTTTACTTGGACGATCTGTTGCTTATAACCGAGACCTTCGATGAACACATCGACCTGCTTCAGGAGGTGGCTCTACACATCCGGAGGGCAAGATTAACCATCAACATACGGAAGAGCCAGTTTGTGATGACGGAGGTGAAGTATTTAGGTCACATCATTGGGCATGGCCATATCAAGACCGATCCGGAAAAGACTCAAGCGATTGACGTTTTTCCACTACCCAAGACCACCAAACAGCTACGCCGATTCCTAGGTTTATGCGGATGGTACCAGCGTTTTGTACGTGACTATGCCACCATTACCACTCCTTTGACCGACATGCTGCGTAAGGGACGTAAATTCGTCTGGGAAGAGCCCAGCTTGCGAGCCTTTGAAGAGCTAAAGAAGAGTCTGACTACAGCCCCCGTACTGCACAGCCCGGACTTTGACAAACCGTTCTCAATCCATTGTGACGCGAGTCAACATGGGGTGGGAGCAGTCTTAGTCCAGGTTGCACAAGACGGCGAGGAGAGACCTATAGCCTTCATGTCTCACAAGCTGAACCCAGCCCAGCGAAATTACACGGTCTCCGAGCAGGAATGTTTAGCGGCGGTGTTGGCAGTGAAACGCTTCCGAGCCTATGTGGAGGGACACACCTTTGAAATCGTTACGGATCACGCTTCTCTGAAATGGCTAATGAGCCAGACTGATCTCAACGGCAGATTGGCAAGGTGGGCACTGAAACTACAGGCATTTGACTTCACAATTCGCCACCGAAAAGGAAGCCAGCATGTAGTCCCCGACACCCTATCCAGAATGTTCGCCCCTGAAGGAGCCGAGTTGGTCCAAGAGGACGACAGCCCCCAATTGATCGATTTGGACCATCCTGCCTTCAAGTCAGCAACCTACACACAACTGATTCACACTATCCAGAATCAACAGCCCCAGCTTCCTGAACTGCGGTTGACGGATGGATTTATTTATAAGCGGATGGGACACGCATCCGGAGAACCCATACAAGAAGAAGAACAGTGGAAGTTGTGGGTGCCCGAAGAATTAACCACTGATCTTATCAGACGGGCTCATGACCACCCAACCAGTGCGCACGGTGGATACGGTCGTACACTTAGGCGGTTGAAAACCTGTTTCTTTTGGCCTAAGATGGCACAACAGATAAAAGCGTACGTAGCCTCCTGTGAGCTATGCAAGTGCACTAAAGCGCCCAACACCATTCTTCGGCCACCCATGGGTAAGGTTGAGGTCCCCGAACGCGTGTTCCAGCGCTTGTACATTGATCTTATCGGTCCGTACCCTCGATCTGCTTCTGGTCACACGGGAGCTGTCGTGGTCCTGGACCAGCTCTCTAAATTCCCTATCATAGAACCACTACGTAACATGCACACTGGACCTATAATCAGCTGTTTGGAGAACCGAGTCTTTCACATGTTTGGAGTTCCGGAGAAACTTGTCTCCGACAATGGGGTCCAGTTCACCTCCAGCAAGTTCCGAGACCTAATGTCCAAATACGGCATCATCCACCAACGAACTGCCGTCTATTCACCACAAGCCAACGCATCCGAACGACTGAATCGTACGCTCATAGCGGCCATCCGCGCCTATGTCCACCCGAATCAGAAGGACTGGGATCGCAAATTGTCCGCCATCACTAGTGCGCTGCGCTCGTCGTACCACGCCACTACCGGCATTACGCCGTATTTCGCAGTGTTTGGCCAGTACATGATCTGTCATGGGAGCGCTTACCGGCTATTGCGGCAGCTGAAATCGCTAGAGGACCCAATCGTGGTTCTAGAACTGCACGAAAAGCTCCAACTTCTGCGAGATCAACTGCGGGAGAAGATTGAAGAAAGTCGACGGATGGGAGAGGAGCGGTACAACTTGCGATCTCATCCTTCTGGCTTTAAGGCAGGCGACGAAATATATCGTCGAAACTTCCGACAGAGCGATGCCACCCGACATTACAATGCCAAACTAGACAAGAAATTCGTGAAGTGTCGAGTCCTACAAGTAATAAGCCCCACCCGATACCTCATCGCGGACATGACTGGTAAAACCCTGGGAATTTACCACGCAAAAGACCTTAGACGATGAAGTGCAACTATTTCCCACGAGAAACCTTGGCTTACCCCAATCTCTGCTTAGACGAAGACCTCCGAGTAACACCCGACTCCCTACTATATAGTCACTGTCGAGTCTTCACGAACATGGTTGTAGCCTATCCTTCGAAACCGACCTTCGACCCGCCACGGCCTTAACCAAGACCTTGTATATAGGAGACGGGATCGTAATTACTTCGATTTAATGTAATGTGACGCCTACGCCCGGGAATCGAAGTGATTCCGATCCCGAACCCTTGCAACCGGCCAGATGGATATGTCCTCGAAGTGCCAGCGGACTTCATCTGTCGTGCGGATATTGTTGTGCAGAAAATATTTTTTTTCTGTCCAAATATTTAGATCTGTGGATATAAATATTCGAAATATAGAATTAATCCCAAACCCCGGCACATTTCGAGACATAGCCATCTGGAAATGCCCCTCCACCGTGGCCATCGAGAAAACTATGCCACTGGCGACAACTGGAGAGGCACATTGCCGCCATATGGCGTGCCATTCCACACACATATGTTTTGTCCGAGGTGACAACCTGGGATTTTGACAGCCACATGGCGGGAAGGAGATTTTTCGAGAAGCAATTGCATCTCGCTTGTAGTCTAGCCAAACTAGTTTAACACACGAACGATCAGCGCAAGAAGATGTCTTGGAGATATTAAGAAAATATCCAAACATAACGTACGTTGTTATTAGAGGATTCATGGGCACCACTGAGGAAGCACTTAAATATTTGGACATTGGATACTATTTAAGGTTAACAGGTTATGTATGCAAGGACAAATCTGATACAGGCGTTCGTAAACTACATGAAGACGGAACAGTGCCTCAGGCTAGAACAGATCGTGACGGTAGGGATGATGAAACAATTCGTATCCATGATATGTAAAATTTGTAATTTTTCATGTTTGTAGCATAATTCGAAACGTAGAAACTCCATCTGCAACCAACAGTCAAGTACCGAGACTACCATTGACAGGAGGTGTAAGGAAACCACATCGTTATCGTCCCGGTACGGTTGCTCTTCGAGAACTTCGTCGTTACCAGGAGTCCACAGAATTGTTGATCCGGAAATTACCGTTCCACGTTTGGTTCGTGAAATTGCTCGAGATTTCAAAACAGATCTTCGTTTCCAATCAGCTGTTTGGCGGGGATCCATCGGCAAACAATTTGCATCATTTGGATCATCACGCAACTCCACATTTATGATTTGGACAAAAAGGAGGGAAGGTAAAGCGATCTCGAGGTATGTAGGTTTTGTTGTTCTGGGATAAAAACAAAGAACGAGGGAATCAGGATCAGAGCGAGGCCGGCTCCTAGATATGTGTGGGATCGTGTACCTGGGAGTTGAAATGGTTTGGGGGCAATAATAAGAGTTTGATTCGTCCGTTTAATTCTTCCTCCCGTGAACCAAATGAACATTGCTTTGAAATATTTCACCTAGTTTTTTGGAATTTTACTTTCGGCCATTGAACAACAACTACACGAATATTCTGACATCGGGTTCCTAGAAATTGGAAGTGAATGCATGGTGCGGATGAAATTGACCCTTGAAAATAGGTTACCAGCCAAAAATCTTCACCTTCAAGGAGTGAATTGAAGTGATTGCATAGTTTGAAATGTGTTTAAATTAAGTTTTCAAAGCATTAACAAAATACATAATAAACATTCCTACGAAATGGAACGAGAAGTGGTTTTTTCAGCAGTTCTTATAATACGGCTTCTACATTGCAATTCATAATCATTGGCTTTTAACTTAATAAAGCCACCAGAGGACATATCGCTAATAATACATTGCTGTTAACAGCGATTTTTCACCTTGAACGTTATCCTCTATAACTGGGCGTTTTCCACGCACCCAAGTGCGTCGGAATCACATTTTGTTAGTTATCCTGTGGTGTAATATAAATGAGCTTGCAAAAAAGGAAACCAATTCATTGGAATATCCCAACTTGACCTCTGCAAAAAAAAAGACTGTACACAAGTGTATGGTTTAGTGGATTTGATAAACCTTCAGGATATCCTGAAAATATGGAGTTAATCGTCAGCTGATGTTGATGAACTTTGCATAAATTATCTGATGGAATGACATGCGAAAATCCATAGAGAAATTCGATTATGTAATTTGAGTGTTGTTGTTTAAACAATAAAAGGACACACGCATGCCAAGCAAAACGTCGTTTGTCGGATATTAAGTGAATGCAAGCGAGTTTTCGATAAGCTGAGTTCACAATCCTATCGCATTCCTATGCTCGACGGGGAAGTTATGAGGCGAGATAGTAAGTCAGAATAATAACGCAAAACATACGTTGTGTTGGCGTATACGGTGTGTGTATCCAAGCGATCTTTATTTGAACAAAAATCGCGTAACGGCTCCTTCAATTAATTTTGGGAAGGTATCAAAATGTAATTTTAAGAAGTCAGCTTACTGCTCCAGAATTTATGTGATTTACCTAACGACATACCATCCGAATTCCAATTGTAATACGTACGTTTGGGCAGTTAAAAACAACAAAAAATTATATTTCTTATATCCAATGAATCGTCAAATGGATATTTTTGTACTTCTAGAATTTAATAAAAGCTAGCGTTCATAAATTTGTAATGTGATACTTGAAAGTATGGACTTAATTGTGCACTTTCCATTCATGTATTAGTCCGATGGGCTAAATTTTGAAGTTTCCGCATTTAAAGTTAAACATGGATGATAATTGAACCTAATACAATTTCTGTAATATTAAACCATTTAACGAAAACTCGTATCTGTCACAGTAGCGTCGAAATGGAAATTGGATAATGTACCTGCTAGATAGTAATTTGTTTTGCATGAAAAAAAAAAAAAATAAGATTTTTCTTCTTATGGACTAAGTTGCGGTCAAAGTAAAAAACACACCAATACGAATGTAATCAGAATTTATTATTAATGTGTAGCTTGAACATCCAAATTTATTGTTTTTTTACTTTGAATGCTATTTTTTTTGCATATTGCGCTATTATGCCTACCGGAATAGTACACAACACTTTTTTAGAGCAGCAACACAATATTTCCGATCTTATTTGAGATTCGTAAATCCCTCTTTCGTAGTTAATCCGATTTCCCGTCTACTCCCTAAAATTACAAGTATTCCTGCCCTCGCTCCCGTTTTTACTGGATAATTAGCAAAGGGTTAGACTTTTATTAATCATTTTAGTACATATATGGTATCTCGGTTTAATATTGTGTTATTTATTAATTAAATTTAAACAAATCATAAATAATTATTATAAAAAAAAAAAAAAATTTTAAACAATCACTTCTCATCAAATTTCTAGAGATGTCAAGCAAATTATGAGATGATTATTTTGTAAAGTGTAATAGCAAAATGAATGTTTAAGATTAAGTTCAAAAAGTGAAGAGAAGAAATTTAATGTAAATTTAAAATGAAACCAAGTTATAGTAGAAATAATATGAATTGCTAAAACGTTAACCACGACTTTCCTTTTCAGTGGCCCGTTCTTTTTCAGTGGGAACCGAGAGTGTAGGGTAAGTATGCCGTCGCGAGGGTAGGGTTTCGACAAATCCGCTGAAGTCGGTTTCGCGTCGCGCGCGGTACGCGGTACCTTTGATTGTTTCGTCATTTCATTAGGGTAGTTTTCGTCGGTTTAAGTTCAAGTAGCATATTTTTCGGTACCGCGTCGGTGATTCGGTAACGCGCCTATGGGATTTTGTAGCGTTTTTGATTTGAGATCTGTGGATAGATCACATCCAGAATTACCGTAATGTAGGTTTCTCGTTCTGGATGAGTAATTGTTGACGCGTTTGGAAAACGGGCAAGTTCAGGTGACTGAAATATTGTAATTGAGCGTAATCCATTCGGAGACCCGCGACCGAAATCCTCTCCGAACTAGCTGGCCGACAAGCAGTCACCGCGTGAATGGGTTACGGTGCACGGATTGGTTGACCTGTTGGTACCATCCGTTGGCACTACTCAGACTTAACGTCTAGAACCGATGAGAGGTCGGTTCCGCGTTCGATCTGAAAGTAGAAAATCATTACAATACATAATTGGAAAATTTTAAGAAGTTTAAGGGCACCGTTTCGATCTTCTTGGAACAATGTAAAACTTACAAATCATGCTTTTTTTAGTAGATTTGGGTCAATTTTGATTTCAGAGGCATTTGTTGCCATTATACCCATAAAGAGGGGAGGGAGCACAAACATTGTTCGTGCATTTTGCCTCCCATTCGATCCCTAGATGCAAAAAAATTTTCATTTGATACCCTACTTGACAATATTTGATAAAAATTTTTTTTAAGAGCCACTTCGATATTAAAGGGACTCCTCTTAACAGATTATGAAGTATTTGGTAAGACCTAAACTTTTGCGATACCACGAATTCTGATATTTCTTCAAAGCTTGAGCTTTGTAGCTTTCCTAGTTTTTGAAGAAACTTCTTGTGACGCACGGATAGATGGACAAATGGAAAGACGGACGGACAGATGGACAGGTCGGCAGACAGGATGCAAAACTAATGGGTGTAAAATTTCTTTCCCAATTATATATATATATATATATATATATATATATATATATATATATATATATATATATATATATGCATATATATATATATATATATATATATATATATATGTATATATATATACATATATATATATATATATATATTTATATGCATACATATATATATATATATATATATATATATATATATATATATATATATATATATATATATATGTATATATATATATATATATATATATACATGTGAATAAATATATATTTATATATATATATATATATATATATATATATATATATATATATATATATATATATCTGTATGTATACATATGTATGTGCTCGTATATATGTAAACATAAAGTTAACTCAGCAATAAATTTCAAGGAATTTACGTAAAAATATCCTTCTTAACCGTATCACTTATTCACGTTTATGCGATACCCACCGCCTTCATTTTCAGTTAACAATGGCACATAATTTTCATGAAAGTTTCATGAACATTATACCCTATAATCCAATGAAAATCAGCTATGCATTTTCATCTTTAAAGTTATGATCAGTTATGGAAGAAAAGTAGCTCTTTCTATTATGCGATTATTGCTGGTTTTTCGTATGAAAATCAGTAATTTTAGATTTCTGGGCATATAACATAATGAATAATATTAGCTGGAAAGTAACGAATCATTTCTATAATTTGTAATCACTCAATCCTGATTATTTCTTTGGGGAATTATATAAATCCTATGTGTAACGTTTACATCTCAGGTTGAAAGAAGGATCCTTTACTAAGTTCATCAGTAAGCAAAGAATGAATGCCGGAGAGAAAAGCATCCTGAAATTGTCCCTCTAAATATTGTTGAATTGTATTTATGCTACATTTAAAATTAATTTATTGGTTATTTCCCATAGAAATGATTGACTAAAATGTACCGTTTATGCAGAAAATTAAAGATACTGATCTTTTTTGCCATCCTTCAACAAATCCTAGAAGAGTGCAAACTAATTTGCACTTTTCGTACGAAATATCATTTAAATTCGATTTCTCGACATTAATGTATCATATTCAACTGTTAATATCTACAGAGTTCTTGAAAGGATTCCAATTCTGTACCGATGCTTTTTAACATCCATATGTTGTCCTTCATTTAAAATGTCCACAATCAAAATCCTTACACACGTCGATCAGTTATGTTGAAAAGTCGGGGTGAATGTCAGAAATTTTTTAGTTTTAACGGTAAAAGTCCTTTACCGTTACTTTAATTTCTAATCCTTTAAATGGGACCTAAAAGAAAGAAAGACAAATCATTGGCCGTAAACCGGACTCTCCTATCTTTCTTCGTTTAAAAGTTGTGCGTGAACATACATAAAAATACATAAAATAAGCAACGACAAAAAAATACGTGATGAATTCTTTCCATTGGAAGTCAGTTAAAAAGAATTATCCTTACACATAATGATAATGGAACGGGTTTAATAGCTTTTCTAGATAGCAGCGCTTCTGCTTTGTAATTCTGTAATAAATCACTCGACGTCGCAGGCGAGCACTACTAATGCACCGTGCTGCCATGTGGCTTTCCATCTCGTGTCCATTGTGACGGGTTCCCATCCCACGTCAGTTTTGTCGTGGGATGTCAAAAGTCGAGTTGACACAGCCACATGGCGGGTATGTGTTGAAAAGTGAAAAGTGAAGTTTAATTAATCGTGGAGTGGGGTTTAATTAAAGGTTTAATTAAGTTCCTGTAGTCAGGGAGGTGGCCACCTGAAAGGGCGCTGCGCCAAATTGCATAGAGAGACGAAAAAGCGGATGAAAGTTTTCGAGGGCGAGGTTTTTGACGTGTCTTCTCAGGGCAGGAAGCGTGCATAAAAGTGCATCACGCGTTCAGTTTTTATGCATTTTGCAATTGTTTAGTTTCTTTGTCACAAAGCGGTCCAAACCATGACCCGTTTTTTTGGGATATCGTAAAATGATTTAACAAGGCTTTACTAAAATTGTCACTTCAGCATCCTTCCTTCCGGGCGTGGACACGTCAATAATGATGTCCTTTCAAGGGTTTTGATGAAGATTTTAAACGGATGTTCTGAGAAATAGTGGAAACAATCAAGCTTGAACATTTAATCCATGTTAACTAAATAAAATACACCTGGTCACCCGAGACTCAAGCCCAGCATTTACTATAAGGGAAACGCTCCTACGTAACCCAAGTCCCGACTTGAAACTTTCGAATGGTTCTTGGCGACCTACTCTCTGTCAAAGGCACTAGTCAGCTGTTGGCGAGCTCGGCTCTTCCAGCTCGCTCTAATCAATCTCTACGCTCTTATTTTGAGCCTCACAATACTTCTACGGCTAAAACAATCTATGTGGTGGTAGACCAAGAAAGACTCAAAAATTTGGAACTGGTTAACTCTGCGCAATCGATATTTGACGTAATTAATTGACAAATTCAAATAAAAAAAAATAAATTACTTTCTAAGATCTGCTCCATCTACAGCTCTAGACAGTTTCAGTTTCTATTTAATTCCCTGTACATCGTGGAAATCATAATCAAATCGAGCTTTGCTCAATAAATAGGCACATATGTATATTTAAGAATATAATTCCAATTAAAAGTAACTACAAAATAAAACCACACTAACTATTGAGACGAATTAATTTTAGACCAATATTTGCAAACCATAGATGATTTAAGTATAAATGTCTGGCATTTGAATTCTATCTTTATATAATTCTACAAGGAAAATGTAATTAAAATAATTTGAAATTGACAAAACAAAAAAGAAAAAAAATAGCAACATGCGATGATATGCAAATAAAAATAGAATGTAAAAGATAAAGAAAAAAATTGTATAGCTGCAATAAATCGTGTTAACCATGTTTAGCTTTAGTTTGATTATTACATTAAAATAAGTTTGTTAAATTTGGTACTTCTATGAATATTTTTATCAAAAATATGTAACACATAAGATTTCTGGAAAAAAAAATGTATATGATGCATGAATATTTATTCCATACTTTACTTCATGCATACATAGAAGAAATTTCAAAACAATATTTTATTAATTCATATGCAATTTCTATGTATACTTAATCCCTTTGATGAATTTGCAAATTATCTGAGTTCTTGCATAATTTCCTACTTTCGATGCTTAAACTTTGTTATGATTACACAATTAAATTGGCCAGCTCGTAGAAAATGTAGCTTGAAAATTAAAAATGGAAAATTCAAATTATTTTACCTTTTTAAGAAAAAAGCCGTAAAAAAAACAAATTTCCTATAAATATTTATATTTTAAAACAAAACATACGTGATAGTATTTAATAAACATTTAATATAATTAGATTTAGCATATTTTAGGTATAAATTAATCGAAATTGTAATTTTCCTTCCAAAAAAAGTTTATAGTTTCAAATTTGATTAGTCGATGTAAATTTCAAGCAAATCTGTTGCATTCAAATTTGTTTGCCATTAATACTTTATCGTCTCCAAAAACGCGTCGATTGAAAAAGAAGAATTGAAAGTGATCGGTTGTCTATGAATAAAATTTGGAACGAAGGTATATAAAATAACGGAACCATTTCCAAAAACAGAATATTAGACACAAATGATGAAACATAGTATATCAAGAATTGCATGTGCATAACATTCTGATACTCCTATGTATTTTATCTCTACCAGAAACATTGTTTATTTGTACATACACACATATTCGTGTCTATATTTATATTTTTTTTAAATATGTTAGCTTCCTTTGCTATTTTAAGTAATAAAATAACATGAATTGCTAAATTTAACACGACTTTCCTTTCCAGTGGCTCTTCTTTTTCAGAGGCAGTGGGAGTGCATGGTAAGTATGCCGGGAAGAGGGTAGGGTTTTGAAAAATTCGCGGAGGCCGGTTTCGTGTCACGTGCGGTAAGTTTGTTGGCCTTGTCTTTTTTCCTTAGCGTAGCATTCTTCGGGTTCGAATTAATGTAGTATATTTTTTGGTACCTCGTCGGTGAAATTCGGGAGCGCGAAATAGAATGTAGTTTTTTTTTGATTGACTGGAATAATGAAGAAATACGGAATAAAGTAAAGTAGGTTTCTCTTCTGTATGTTTGTGTTTTCGACGCGTTTGAAACGGGCATTTAATGGTGACTGAAATATGTAATTGAGTGTAATCCATTTAAGACCCGCGACTGAAATCCCCTCCGATCTAGCTGGCCGACAAGCAGCCACCACGAAATGGATTACGTTGCACGGACTGGTTGACGGGTTGGTACCATTCGTTGGCACGACTCAAACTTCACGTCTAGAACCGATGAGAAGTCGGTTCCGACTCGTTCGTACGGAGTTAAGATGGAAAATCATTACAATTTATGATATACGGGTTTGATCCCATTTGCAGTTTCTCTTATTAGGGTTTTGTAAAATAATTTTACAAAACCCTACTAAGATCCGTCCGTCTAGCCTTCCGTATGTCACAGCAGTTTTTCTCGCAAACTTTGAGCTAGAAACATCAAATTTTGTATGTACGTGTAAAAAGGTGCGCTCTTTTAAATTCAACTAAAATTTTTTTTAAAAGATATTTAAGGGGAGTCTCCTCAAAAAAAAAATTACGTCAAAGATAGCCGATATGGGTATCAAAGGTCTTAATGAGAGCTTTGCTGACATTTTTTGCTTCAAGAGGTGCACAGGGAGGGGAAATACACGAAATGTTACGTCCCCCCTCGCGATTGAACACCTGTGATCTGAAAAATTCAAAAAAAATTATAGAGGTAGGTGTTTATGAGCACAACAGTACAAATACCGTAGAAGTCAAAATTTGCTCAACTTTGTTAATAATAGTATGATGTTCGAATTTCAAATTTTCCCCAATAAAATCGTAAACGTACCCTTAAACTCGACATTTAGGTAGTCTTAAAAAAGGATCCTCATACGCTGTAAGTTTAATGAAAATCGAATGATATACATGATTATTGGGAATTTATGATTTGTGTGATTTTTGTGAATTTGCAACAAAATGGCGATCGTTGAAAATAGAGAAACAATAAATTTTCTATTAAAAGTGCACGTCTTTTTGACATTTTTCTTGATTTCATTCGGTGCAGGTGACTGCATTTCTGGGAAATTGGGAGCAAAACGCTTCTGATATGAGCAAAGGGCTGCTTACCCAACTTGTTTTAGTTTTAATTTTTTATAGATGCATTAATTTGAGTACATGAATGTTTTTCCAGCATTAAATAGAATGTGTGATGGTGGTTTAACAGTGAGGGGAATAGTGAAAGGATACGTCATAATATTTTTTTGTGGTGGGGAGGCTAAAGCCGTTTACGCCCTGAACCCTGAGTTTAACCCCCATAAATACCTCTCTAGTCAACCAGAGAACCTAGCCAGGGATCATTTTATAATGAATTTAAGGTGGTTTTGTAAATTGAGTGATTGGGCATACATCATTTGGGTGGTTATCAAAGTTTCTGAAGTGTAATCATTTACACAATTTCCTAGGCAAATTATTACTGCTACTGTATTCTTAAACATTGATGAGTTTTCATTAAGGGTGGTCCAACCATAATGCACGATGTTAATTGTTAGTCCCACCTTAACGTCAAGTTTTTTACCGCATTTAGTTTGACGTTTCTTTGTTTCGGTGTTTGAAAAACTCAATCATTTAGAGGTGCGCAATTGAACAGCACATTAAGGTGCACTATGTGACTTTTTTAGTCAGCATAATCGACCGAATGTGCCCACAATCGGGTGAGTTGTGCACAAATTTCAGCAAACCGGGTCTGTAGGAAATGTGAAATCACCTGTGCATGCTCTCTCAGTTCGTTCTGCGGAAAACATTGCAGTTGTTCACGATAGTATGGCAGAACAGCCGTCAACCTCGACTTGTCGTCGTGCCCAACAATTGAACATCTCACGAGCATCACTGATGCTGAATAAACATTTGAATTTATATGGTGACAAGGTTCAATTGACTCAAAAGTTGAAGCCTACTGATCATTTTAAGCGTCAGCGATTCGCCAAATGGTTGGTTGAACAGACAGTGACTTTACAAAAAAAAAATCATCTTCAGCGACGAGGCACACTTTCACGTCAGTTGATTCGTTAAGAAGCAGAATTGCCGAATTTGGGCAAATGAGAATCCACGAGTGATTGTTGAAAAGTCGATGCAACAACAAACAGTGACTGTTTGTTGCGGTTTATGTGCTGGAGCGTCATCGGGCCGTACTTCTTCGGTCATGAGGACGGCCAAGCAGTTACCGCGAATGGTGTTTGCTGTTGCGAGATGATAACGGACTTCTTGAGGCCAAAAATTGAGATTCTGGATCTGGACAATATGTGGTTTCAACAGGATGGTGCCACTTGTCACACAGCCAACGAAGCAATGGCTCTTTTGCTTGAAAATTTCAATGGCCGTGTTATTTCACGTTGTGGCGATGTTAATTGGCCGCCACGATCATGTGATTTGACATCGTGGGACTTCTTTCTCTGGGGATATTTAAAAAAAAGTGTATGTCAATAAGCAAAGAACAATTCAAGAGCTAAAGGATGAGATAATTCAGCACATTAGTGACATTGAACCTCAATTAAGTCTCAGAGTCATTGAAAATATGGACCATCGGATAGAAGTATGCCACCGTAGCTGTGGCAAGCATTTAAGCAATGTTTTGTTTCACACATAATTGTCATAAATTCTTCTATTGCAATAAAATATATTCACATAATTCTCTTAAAAAAAATTTGATTTATTGACAATTAATATCATACATTTTGGTTGGACTACGCTTTACAAGCTATATGTCAAAGAATGCCTTTTCCTTTTCTTTATTGGCTTCAATGTACTTTAGTCCCTTCTTTAATCTCATAAAGCTTTTCATTAAGGTGTTATTTTATAGTGTACCTATGATAACTGAAGAATGGCTAGAGCAAGCTATTAAACCAGAGTATCTCAGCATATGTGGAGCTGAAATAAGTCCAATTCCAGAAAATACCTGGGAAAAACCCATGGTCACAGTCAATCTGGCAGATAAAGGTAATTAAAAACTTGTGATCAAGGTTACAATAAAAATATGATGGGCGATCAGGGCTCCTACTAAGCAATTTCAAGTATTTTGACTATGATCCGACCCTACGAGTGTGCAGAAAGCCTGCTAGAAGCTCTTTGTATTATAATTATGGTAAAAAGGGTCATAAATTAAGTGATTTATAGACAAGACACTGTGTATTCTTTGCGAAGGCAACGATCCAAGATCTATTGATTAAAAGTATGCTCTGGGGAGCAACGAGTATTACGTCCGTAAAGAAGTCCTAGCCAAGGCCAAAGCGTTACTGCAATGAGTCATATACTGCAGATGAACTTGCGCCGAAGCATGAATGCCTAGTACCTGCTTCAACAGTTTATAAGAAACATGGAAGCCGATCAGTTGTTGCACAGGAAGCGTCAGGACCAGAGCTCGCTAGCATGATATTTTGATGAAATCGGAGCCTCTTCCATCTGGGTTCAAAACACGCACACTCTCAGGTGCAGTATCATGGGCATGAGAATGGTTTTCTGTAGGTTCAATATTCAGGAACGATATTTGCTATTATCTACATAAAGCGAAATTAACCGATGCTAGCTTGTTGAGCCAATTCAATGTTTTATAAGATACTCTTTTGAGTATAGAGGGCCACATTTTCATCGGAGGGAACTTCATAACTAGGGCCATCGACTAGGGCGTACTTCAATCTGATCCCAGAGGAAAGCAAGCTTTAGATATGGCGGCCAAGACAAGATTTTCCATGCTTGGTGCTAGCAACCTGCCTATTTCCCACCAATGGGGCTTTGCAAGAATCATGACTAATGTGATAATTGCTTCAGAGCCCTTGGTACTAAAGTAAACAATTGGCAAGTGCTAAGAAGCTACTCACTCATCGGCAATTTGAGATCCATGATGGTTCCTCTCAGCGTATACACACCGACTAGGTAAAATACTAGACATATGGACATGTGAACTCTCTCAGCGACTGAAAGACAAACAGGTATAGATATAGTAAACTTAAGTATGGGTATCATGACCTCTGTTTGTATGTCCTTTTTTGCCCTATTGATCACCTCGATACTGTAACCATTCAGCATAAGGGTACCCAACAGAAGTCACTAAATAGTACAGCAAGTGCCACAACTTTGTCAGGCCGGCTCCCGCAATCATACTGAAGGGAACCAATACCTAGCTAGCAGTATAAAGGGTGGCAAATAAGTGCTTTCATAGCCTTGTTACGACTGAAAACATCCATGCCTACTCAAAAGCTGGGTCAGATAGAAGCCAGTGTCATCATGCCTTTGATTAAGCTACGGTCTCACATCCGAGATGAGGCGCGCAGTCCACGTTCCCTTCATGCGGTTCACCCAAGGCTGCTGCCAATCATGGAGTGAGCACTGTCTCTCCTCGTGGACAACCATTTCCCTCGCATCCTCGTTTTAACGCAGGTAAATATCGCGGCCCTCTCTAGCAAGGAGCGTAACAGGTATCACGCCTCAAATAACTTCAGTCCTCAGTGGTCCTCTTCTCTTTACCTGTGCCAAGCGCTTTCGATATACATCCTGACTGAGAGCAGTGCACCATAATTTTGCTCCATGTAGTAGCTTCAACCCAACAGCCTTCATCAAGATGCGTCATCTTGATGAGTTGAGTCCCCTAATGTTGACCATAAGAGTCAACTCAAATCCGCTACTCCCAAAGTGACTTTCTCAGCTGTTGGTCGCATTTGTTCAGAGAACAGTCAATCAATCAGTCAATCAGTAGTCTTAGGTACTTCACTATTGGCTTTGATTCGATTCGTATGTTCCCAATACTGATCTTCCTTACTCTAGAAATTTCCATTTTTGTCAAGATGATCACTTCGGTTTTCTCCAATGCTAAACTAAACCCACGAGGAGTCATCCGGTCTCTCATTCAGTGCATAAGCATACCTAGCCTAAATTGCGCTTGTTCAATAGAGCGTTCAGTAACCATATCTGCAATGTCATCCACATAGTTATTATAGTGCGATTCACCTGGCATCTCTAGTCCCAGTAGCCCGCCATAAGACACGTTCCACAGATCTGGACCAGAGATAGATCACTAAGCAACACCTGACGTAACTTTCATTCTTCGTTGGCCCTAAAGCAGGCTTCGGTCCCTCAGGTAGTCCCTCAAAAGCCACATTAGATATTCTGAAACTTGAAAAGCGTATCCAGAAAACCCAGCCATCTAGCGAAGTTGAAGGCGTTCGTTGCTTGGTGTGACTATATGTCTCTTCCTTTCGGACCACGCTCACCACCTCTTCAATCGCATCAGTGGTGGATCTAAATCAGTTTTGCCGAGGAGATAAGTCCCCAGCAGCAACAATTGCGTCAGCAAATCTTCCCTTGATGAGTTGCTCTAGCACATTCCCAGTAATGTCTAACATGTATAACAGTCGGTATGCGGACGGTGATCCAGGATTTGTTTTCCCCTTGGTTATCAGCATAGACCTCACCACCCTCCATCTCACCACGGAAACCCCATCCCGTAGGCAAGCATTGAATGTATTGAGCAGCAAGTCAGGATAATGGTGATAGACAAGTTGCAGTTTCATCATGGACAGTGTCAACACGAACGGGATGGGCGGAGAAGAGGGACCGGATTATCGCTTACAATTCTTCCGCATTATGTCTGCAATGCATCCGTATACACCAAGCTACCGCATAAGTAACTGTTGCGGATTCCGGCATACCGACATTCTTCTATTCGCAACTTCAAATTACCACCATAACATCTCAACCTTCCTTTGGGCATTTATTTCTTTTCCCATGTATATTTATTTAATTTTGTTAAAATTTTACCAATTTCCCTATAATTTTAATTTCCACATCATCACAATCCTACCCTTTTCCCTTGTTTTCAATTACAAACAAACTAGTAATATAATAATAATTTGAATTTTCCCACTAACAACACTCCGACGATTTGGGATTTCCCTTCCCCTTACTGAACAGCACGAGCCTCGCCACCTTCCATCGTACGGAAAAAACCCCGTCCCGTAGGCAAGCGTTGAATATGCGGAACAGCAAGTTAGGATAATGGTGATAGACGAGCCCCAACACCTTAGCCGGAACACCATCTGGACCTGGAGGCTTCCTCGCTTTTAATGAGAGGACTGCCTCCTCCAGTTCCAGCCGTGTGAAGAGTGGGCACTCTGCTGCTGTTTCACCATGGACAGCGTCAACACGGATGGGATGGGCAGGGAAGAGTCCCCGCACTATCGCGTCCATCTTTTCTGCGCCATGTATACAAAGCTTCCATAGGGCACCAAGCTTCCGCATGGCCAGCTTGTAGCCAAGGCCCCACGGATCCTTGTTCACATTGTCCACTTGGTCTTGCCAGCAGCGAGCCTTGCTACTGTTGATCAGTTTGCGAAGGCATCTCCTGGCCGACTTATATGCTGCCATCCAGTTGCATGCCTCGTCAGAGTTCTGCGCCCGTTGGGCCTCACGTCAAAGCTTGTGACACTCCCTTTGGTTTTCAGCGATTTCAGTTGACCACCAGTACACTGGGGGCTTGCCGTGCTGGGGTCTTCGACGGGGCATAGAAGCGCAGCAAGCAGTCGTGATGATGCTCATAGTAGAGTTCACCACGTCTTGAGGTGCCAGTTCTTCCTTCCTTTCCGAAGCTCCCTGCAGCGGCTCACCTGCTGTGAGAACCTTGACGAACCTCTCGACGTCCATCTTTCCGATGTTCCATCCAGTTGTAGAAAGCCGAGAGCACGAGCGTCGGGAGATAGCATCACTTATCTTAAGCAGAATGCACTGATGATCACTGGCTGAGTAGTCTCTAATACTTTCCAGTTTTGTATTCTCCGTACTAAGGACTCCGAGGCGAATGTCACGTCCGGTATGGATCCCTCACAGCCAATACGGCAGAAAGTTGGCGTATTTCCGGAGTTTAGTACGACGAGGGCCGTCCTGGCTGCCATTTCCGGAATTCGTTTTCTCCACGGATGCATCTGAGGCATGCCCTATTCGATTGTTTTAGCGTTTAAGTCACCCCCAATGAGCACTTTGCCCTCTGCGTTTGTGACAGCACCCTCCAAAGCCTGAAGCTTGGCTTGGAAAGATGATATCGATTCGTTAGTCGTTAGGTACAGAAGGTGATCCCTGAGCACTGAACCCACACGAAACCATCCCGCGTCCACAACTCTCTGCCTGAAAGTTACTGTTCCGAACCCAGATGGTGGCAGTACCAGTTTCATCAGAATACCATAATGCAGGACTTTTATTAAAGTGTTGCTCACTCAGCAGCAAGAAGTTGGCTTTCATGTTCCTCGCAAACTGCTCAAGCAGACTTTGGGCAGTTGAACTGCGGGTAAGTTTAGCTGCAGGATGCGGGTCATCGGAGTCCTGATTTTGCCTTTGCTAGGGCTTCCTGGAACACCCGGCATTTTCCTGATCCCAAGACGTACCCAAAATCAGGTTTTGGATCAGCATCCTTGCAAAGAATACAGTGTACCTGCTTCGTACACTCTTTTCTTTTATGTCCCATTACACCGCATTTGTAGCATAGGAAACTCCTATTGGGTCCTTTGCATACTTGTGTGGTGTGGCCATAACCAAGGCATTTGAAACATTGAAGAGGCGTTGCTCTTCACCGTATCCTACAGGCAAACCACCCTATTTGTAATTTGCCCTTGTTCAGGAATTGTTCGCCGTCCTTTTCGGTCAAATCAACGATGGCCATGCGTTGTCCTCTGTTGTTTTCTGGTGTCAGTCTCGCTTTGATCCTTCCCAAGCTAGGGAACTCCCTTTTGATGACCTCTTCTACCTCGGCCAGATCCGTGTTGCAGTCAATGTCTCGTATTTCGATCGTTGCCATCGGTTCGAGCGGAGCTTTAGTTGCACTTTTGGTGAGAACTTTCTTTACTGCGTCGCAGAATGCTTCTTTATTGCCGGCTCTGCTCCGAATTCAACCAGTATGTGGCCCGACCACGTTAGTAGTACAGCTTTAATGGTAGTAACTGTGTCTACGGGCCTTACGTTTCCCTGATGTCCCGCAGTAACTCTGCGTAGGATCGGCCATCTTGGGGCTTTACGAGTAGTGCCTTCTGCCGGGGTCTTCGTCGGGGCTTCTGCCTCTCCTGTTTTGCATTAGGTCCTTTTTCTGTTTGGTCATCCGTGCGAACTTTACTTTCTAGCTTTTTTAAAGGAGTTTCTTTGCGTAAGCACCGTCTGGAACCCGTGATCTGGTGCTCTACGCCCATCAAGTGCCTCTTCCTTCCTTCTTTTATCCCGATCTCCTTCGATTGGGCTAGACGCCATTCTTTTATTGACTTTTAATGGTGGAGCTATCTGCATGTGGCCTTTAGATTTCGCCCCAATTGCCTCTTTAGCCTTCTGCTCGTCTTCTGCCCTTAACCAGCTCCTCCGATAGTACCCTATGCAATCTAGGAGCTCCTCTAGTTCAAGGAGCCCAACCTTTACTGCTTTGCTGACCTTTGGGGAGTCGCATGCAGATTGTATTCTTTTCAGAACGTCTCCCGCTTTTCAGAGTAGCCTTTTTTCTTCGTATTGCTGGGCGACAATTGTACTTTGCAACCTTCCTTGGGAGAGGTTATCGCGTTCCCCTTCCGAATGCAGTACCTCCGCCACATTTTTGACGTTGGTGGTGCAATCACGCGGTGTCTGGTCACTCGTTGCTTTTCGTGCCGTAATCTCCTCGTTGGCTTCAGGATGTTTCTTTGCTATGTCGGGATTTGCGACCCCTACATCGGTCGCCTCGGTAGCGATCGCAGCAGTGATAATCAAATTTTCGATGCTCTCCCTATTATCCTCCACCGCTCGAACACCTGACGCGTGCTGCAGAGTTTTCCGCTTTTCCTTAATAGGACGCTCCGGTGTTCGCATCATTTTTTGCTGCATCCGAACGCCGCAAGAATTTCAGTCTGAACCAGACTGCCTGCTAATCTCCGTTTTTCGTCCACCTTCACTGGCATTGTGTTATTCTTCGTTTTTGTTGTGGTTAGTACCACTCTCGATGTACTATGAATATTGTGGCTGCAACCGCTGGTTGCGTCGTCGTTATTATTATTTTTTGTTTCTTTTTTTGTATGTTTTTGGTCTTTTGATTTTGTTTGCTCCAGTTTTGTTGGGTCCCCCCTCGGAGCCGCTATTTCCATTCGTGTGTGTAGACGCCTTTTTGGTCCCATGGTTGTCTTTGCAGAGCAGGGAGGCCATGCGAGGGTTGGCCCTTATGGGGACAAGTGCTCAGAGCCAGACCAGCGCTAATTGGGAGTCCGCCTCAACCAAACCTACACCACCAGTCCAATGGTGCGAACTTCAAACGTACTCCGAGGCCTGCCAAGGTTTTACCGGGATGGAGATGGTATGATAGTTGAATTAGAGCCGTTCACACGTGAGTTTCAGCTCGGCGCTACTGTGCGAAGTAACTAGCTCCAAACCATCACATCCGCCAGCCCAAAGTATCAATTCCAGTTCGTTGTCATTAATTCCTATTAACAAAATTTCATTCTATACACCTTTCCTAACAAAACCTAATTCCTTCCTTCATACTTACTAATTATATTCATTAGTTCCCACAGACAAATTCGATTTTGCATACTAACAAAAAATTTATTCACGTTTCCCTATTAACAAATTTCAATTTCATGCCCATCAAGAAAGAGTTGAAGTTGCTAATTTGATGGATGAGAAATCAATAGAATGTGGCCACTTTGGTAGCGTCGTGTATTCTCGACTGGGAGTCCGCTGGAATCCTGGGTTCAAGTTCTCCGAGAGCACGGAAGCGCTCTTTTTGGAGTTTCGGCAAAAACAATTGTTTCCGTATATATATATATATATATATATATATATATATATATATATATATATATATATATATATATGTATATATATATATATATATATATGATAATTTGCATCTAATCAAACGCTTCTTTAATTACGCAAATTTCCATATATTAGAAATGGAAATTGTTCCGTTTTGTCGGTACGAAAAAGATGTGTGGGTGGCGGATCGAGGTGTAATCAGCTTCGATTACGTTACCCAGATGCGGCAGCGGTAATGAAAAATGAAGGAATTGCGGGATCGGATTTGCTGAAGGTGACATGTGAGATTTGGGTTCTTGAATTGGCGAGCAGTCAGTATTGGACTCGGTGAATAAGAGGGAGTTTTATTTAGCGATGTCGAGGTGATTTTGGAGTTTGAATTTGGAGATTAAAAAGATTGACTTTGGGGAGGTATTTTGCCTTTTCTTTTGCGATAGTGTGTGGTGTGACCGGGAACTTATGTTAAGATTTGGATAGTATGATTCACTAGCTACCGGGGATTGATTTGAACATTCGCTTGTGAATGGTGATTAGTGGGATCAAACAAAAGGAATTAAACCAATCAGTGAAGTCGAAAGAAGTGTTGTAGTGCAGATGTTAGTAATTTGTCAATAGCAATTAGACGTGTAATTGCATTGTGCTGGGAAGTGAGTTTTCCCTATCCATGACGAATATAAGCTGCAGCAAAGTGCGGGTCTGTCGCGTTATCAAATACTTGGGGAAGATGAAGTTGGTGCGAGTTTGTGTCTAACTGATTAAATAATATAAAAAAATATGTGCAGAGATAACTTATTCAGTACAAACAAAAAACAAAAAAACTAATTTTGTTGGTTTGTGAAGAGGACCAGATGCCTTACAGTGAATTTTACTGCGATTACGCTTATACAACGGATCGGAGAGTTAAAAGTGGCCGTTGCGTTTCTGTTTATTTGATATCTTAACTTTAAAATCTAATTTTCAGCGGCCCCCGCTTCTTTTTTTGTATTTCACCGGGCGCTTGAAGTTCTGCAACTAAAGAAGTAAGTGGCAATCTGGTATTTTGTTTCAATATTTTGCAAATTATATTATTTTGCAGAAGCTTGTTTTATTGTATTTTTTAAGGTAAATTTCTCGAGAAAAATTTACCTATTGCGGAGAGTATCATATATATCTAAATGATACTCTCCGCGGCCATATGAGACGAAAAATCGTAATTTCTGTTCTGACCAAAATATAGCTCCGATTTGGATGAAATTTGGTACGAAGGTTCACTGGAGTATATGATGAATCTCACAATAAAAAGTCCAAATTCGGTACGGCGGAAACAAAATGGCGGTCGCTCACAAGTCGAAAACGTGCAAAATTTTGTTGTTGTAATAGCAGTTCGGCAGTTAGATAGAAATTATAAGTATCTAAAGAATTACGTTAAAAAAACTGGAGGTCAGGTCACAAAAAACAAAACAGCGGCCAGTTGAAGCTCAAAACTTGAATTTTGATCCGACATACATATATGAAACTTGGTTTCAAGATAGACATTACTTAGGTCTACCAACTTTGATATTTTCGTGATCATGCATGTGCAATTTTCAAAATGGCAGCGGTTTACATATTGCTTTTTTCCCGGTTTTTGTGGCCCTCTAGCGGTCACATTTTCCAGCGGATTATGATGAAACTTGAGATTATGGATTTCTGTACTATGTTTTTGTATTATGCAAAAAATTATTAAATTTGAATGAAAAATAAAAAAAGTCGAAAATTTAAAACCTAATATTTTTAGCTGCCATTTTCACTAAAAACTTTATTATTTTGCCCTGTCTAGAGTGAAATTCCGATTTGAACGAGATTTGGCACATTGATTGATGAGGTCCTAGCACACAAAGATTTAAAATAGTCCAAAATTAAATGCATGCATTTAAATGGCGGCCCCCAAAGGTCAGAAGGCAAGCGCAATTCGCTATTTTAGTAGCAACTCTAATAATGAGTTTTTTTCATGGAAACGTTTTAAATTTTAAATGATTTAACTTGAAAGTATTTATAAATCAGACTATTTTTTTAAATAGTATAAAATTCAGATAATATATATATTATACCCTAAAAAATTCTAAAATCGTGACTTGTCTGTCTGTCCGTCCGTTTGTTCGTGCGTCACAACAAGTTTTCTCGCAAACCACATGAGCTAGAATGAGGAAATTTTCTACGTAGGTTAAAAGTGGTGCCTCTCGAAATTTGCAGTGCAAGAAAATATTTTAAAGTGTTTAAGGGGGTTTCCCCATACAGGGGGGTGACGTGAACATTTTTTTTTTATTTCTGTAGCCCTCTAGCAGCCAAGTTTCTCAACAAATTCCGATGAAACTTGAAATTATAAGTTATTAAGGCAAGTTAATTTAACTTAATTTAATTATGCAAACCGGATGACAAATAAAAAAATCGAAAATTTGCAGGTTAATATTTTTAAGCAGCCGTTTTCAATAAAAATTCAAAATGACGGTCCTTGATGGTTCAGAAAAGAATTGAAAATGTGCATATTAATGACAACGCAAGTGCTGATTAAACTTTTATGAAAATCTTTTGAAACTAACTATTTGAGCTACTTAAGGCAAAATGTTATCACCTTTGTGTGGTAACCACTGTGAAATGTGTAAACAGCAAATATGAGAAGGGCGAAACCAGTATTTATATTGTTACATGTACAAATAATTCTGCGAGCTACTGTCGCAATTGTTTTCACAACAATGAAGAACACGAATTCACTCGAAACCCCGAGAACCCAACAAGCATGATCAACATCTGCAAGTGACGTCACTCCATTCATTAATTTTCTCGGTAGAACATTCGCCAATAAACGAGAAATGGGTGAATAGGTAGAGACCCTATATAAAGGCGAGCTGAATGAATGGGGGATAATCATTCATTCGACCGCGATAAGAACTGCGAAAGTGTGTAGGAAGTGTGTTTCGTAATAGTGAAGTGATTTAGAAGACAATTGCGATAAGAAATTTATGGACAAGTGTTAGATTTTATTTTAATAGTGAAAATTAAAATTAGTGAAAGTGTTAAACTGATTATTGTGCACTTTCTTGAATTAAATAAACTCTTTTAACTTAAATTAAAAGACATTGCGTTTTAACTTTCCCGGAACGTTAAAATTATAGGCCGCGAACCAATAACACGCGACAATGGTGTCAGAAGTGGGATAGAAAAATTTTGAAAGTGAAAATTTGAACATTTTTATAGTGCACAATAGTAAAATTTAAAGAAACATTAAAAATGCCACGAAGCTTAAACTTAAAAATTAATGAATTGACCATATCGGAGCTCAAGGAGGAGTTGGAACAGCGGAATCTGGCCACACAAGGTACAAAGGCCATACTGATTGCACGCTTGCGTGACGCGATCGAGTCGGAAGGCGTGAATCTGGATTCGGGTGAGCTCTCCGATGCGGAAAAAGGCGCAGAAGGTGGAGAAGTGGACACACCAAAATCAAAGGAGCCAGAAAATGCGCTGATGCAAATGTTGATGCTAATGTCATCCAGTCTGACTGCGAAGCTAGATGAACAATCAACGAAGCTAAATGAACAATCAGCGAAGCTAGACCAACAAGCGGTCGAAATCAAGGCAGACATCGCACAGAAGCTGGAAAAACAGTCAACCGAAATAAAAGCGGAGCTCAGTAGTCTCAACAGCCAAATTAAATGCGTCGAGGAGAAGGTATACCAGGTCGAGGAGAGAATCAACCTTGAGATTAGCCAGGTCAACCATGAGATGGAAAAAGTTAAAAAGGAATTGGAAGCAGCGAAGGCAGTAGTAACCGCCTCACCAGCCCCAATTATAACCGCAGCGCAAAGCTCATCTAGAAATGTGCAAGCACCAATATTCGATGGGCAAACGGTCTGGAGTATTTACAAAATCCAGTTTGAAGCCGCCGCTAGGATAAATCACTGGAATGAGCAGGAACGAGCAACTGCGTTAATTCTGGCTCTAAGAGGCCCAGCTGCCGAGCTTTTGCAGACTATCCCCGTTGAGCTGCATTCAAACCCGGCTGCTATAATGAATGCGCTGGACATGCGTTATGGAGACGATCATCTGAAGCAGATTTACCGGGCGCAGCTACGGCATCGGATGCAGAAGTCTGGCGAAACCTTGCAGCAGCTAGCACAAGACATTGAGCGATTGGCGCTTTTGGCTTACCCAGCGTACGACCCAGAACATCGAGATGACGTAGCAGCAGAAGCATTCATCAGCGCCTTAAAGGACAAGGAATTGCAACAAGCCGTGCGGTTAGCTCAAAAGCAAACAGTCAAGGAAGCATTGGCTTATAGTTTAAATTTTGAGGCAGCCAAAAATGTGACCCAAACCACTGTCCAGGTTCGCGAGGTAGTGACAGATAAATCCAGGTGTGAGCGCGTGGGAAATGAGCGAGAGCTGCAGGTGAATGGTGCGCCTAGATGCTGGAATTGCGGGGAAAAAGGGCACCTGCAAAGAGACTGCAAGAAGGGGAGAAGACCGAGCTATTGTCCAGGGTGGTGGAGATCCAGACCGTGTCAGGAGCCTAGAATGGAGGCCCATCAAACTGCAAGGGCCAACTTCGTGGGGCGAACGTTGGCCACGAGTATCGACATCCCCAGCACCGTGCCAAGGCAACATCGTGGAGAAGCAGACAGATGCCTTCCTGGTCAAGTTGATGAAGAACAATGCACCCTAACAAACGACACTGGTGCAACCCGATCGACGATCCGACCAGACCTAGTGAGGCCCCAACTGCTCCACAAGGGCAGAGTTCATGGAATTGCCGACGCCCTATCTCGTCATCCATGTCCAGCTAACTGCAAACATTGCCAACGGATTGAGGAAAAGGAGCCGCCCGTTGATCTGCGAGTGATAACGGCCGAATTCGATGAAGGTTGGTCATCGGAGGAGATTCGAAATGCCCAGTTAGCCGATGAAGATATCGGACCATTGCTCGTATGGAAGGAGACGACTGGGCGACCGGAGTGGAAGGACGTTTCGATGCATGGCGCAACCCTGAAAAGCTATTGGGCACAATGGAACTCCCTACAGGTGGAGGGTGGCGTACTCAAGCGGAAATGGGAAACGGCGGATGGCAGCTCCTATAGGATGCAAACTATACTACCCAAAAGCCGAATCCACGATGTGGTTAAGGAAATGCATGAAGGATCCTCGGGAGGCCACCTTGGTGTTAACAAGACCTTAGCGAAATTGCGGGAACGGTTCTACTGGCTCCACGCTCGAGAAGACGTAGAGGACTGGTGTCGCAGATGCACAATTTGCGCTTCCGTCAAAGGCCCAAAGCGACGACTGAGAGGACAAATGCAAACCTATAACGTAGGCGTGCCATTCGAAAGGATTGCCGTTGACATCGCAGGACCCTTTCCTGAATCCGATTGGGGAAATCGATATACGCTGGTTGTAGCCGATTATTTCAGCAAGTGGCCCGAGGTCTACCCCATTCCCAACCAGGAAGCAACTACTGTAGCTGAACAGCTAGTGTTAAATTGGGTCAGTAGGTACGGCGTACCTGGCGAACTACATTCAGATCAAGGCCGAAACTTTGAGTCACTAGTTTTTGGCGAAATGTGCGAGCTGCTCGGAATACGGAAAACGAGGACAACACCGCTGCATCCCCAATCCGATGGAATGGTCGAACGTTTCAACGGCACGCTCAATAAACACCTTGCCAAAATGGTTGACGAGAACCAAAGGGACTGGGACCGACATATCCCACTATTTTTGATGGCGTATAGAGCCGCTGAACATGCGTCGACGGGCCAAGCCCCAGCCAAAGTCATTTTTGGAAAGCCTATTCGTTTGCCAGCCGATATAAAGTTCGGAACACCCCCTGAGAAACCCCAAACGGTCTCGGAGTACGCAAGTGATCTAAGACAACGGTTGAACCAGATACATCGGACAGTGCGAAAATACCTCGAATCGGCTACTGACCGCATGAAGACCAGGTATGATCTAAAGGCTAATTCTACTGGCTTCCAGCAAGATGACTTGGTGTGGCTTTATAACCCGCAACGGCGAAAGGGTAGGTCTCCAAAGTTGCAAGATAATTGGGAGGGACCATACCGAGTTACAAAGCGAATCAACGACGTCGTATACCGAATACAGGAACATCGTAAGCCGAGAGCTAAAATGAAAATCGTGCATCTGGACCGTCTTGCCCCATATTACACCCAGGGAGAATTGACTACAACTGGCGACACATCTTTTCGGGGCGAAAAGAACTGAGGTGGGGGCAGTGTTACATGTACAAATAATTCTGCGAGCTACTGTCGCAATTGTTTTCACAACAATGAAGAACACGAATTCACTCGAAACCCCGAGAACCCAACAAGCATGATCAACATCTGCAAGTGACGTCACTCCATTCATTAATTTTCTCGGTAGAACATTCGCCAATAAACGAGAAATGGGTGAATAGGTAGAGACCCTATATAAAGGCGAGCTGAATGAATGGGGGATAATCATTCATTCGACCGCGATAAGAACTGCGAAAGTGTGTAGGAAGTGTGTTTCGTAATAGTGAAGTGATTTAGAAGACAATTGCGATAAGAAATTTATGGACAAGTGTTAGATTTTATTTTAATAGTGAAAATTAAAATTAGTGAAAGTGTTAAACTGATTATTGTGCACTTTCTTGAATTAAATAAACTCTTTTAACTTAAATTAAAAGACATTGCGTTTTAACTTTCCCGGAACGTTAAAATTATAGGCCGCGAACCAATAACATGCGACAATATGTTTATAACAATTTATTACCCACCAATTTTCAATATGTGATCCATACGTGTGCAACTCAATTTAATTAGCAAAATATTTGCGCCTCTATGAAGGGTCTCCAGATACTTTTTATGTTAATAAATACCCATGTGGTGCCACAAAAATTGCAGTAAGAAGTCCAGTAGTAGGCAAGCCAAATTCTTTTTCGAAACCTTTGGCTACATACGAGAAATTTATCTTTCCGGGATTTTTTATATTATATTGAATTAATTTATTGTGTTATATTTTAGTTTATATTTTTTGTTTAAATCCCGCAGGGGGCTTTCAGTCATTTTTTTCACATTGCTATCGTACAATCTTTTTGGTTTGAATTAGAAATGTTGAATTAAATAAAACAGCCATGTCGCATTAAGACGCTAATCTTTCATTTCTCAAGATGACCTCCCCTCTCCCGTCCTTTTCCCTTTGTGTGTGTTATCATATGTAAAGTGGCTCAGGGCGAGCAGAGGATGTCCCGGAAGACCCACGACACGAATGAGCGCTAGCCGGCCTCAGTATGTCACCCTGGGTTACTTACCCCTCTGCTAATGCTTAATGTCTGCAACTGCGGTGACTTCCGCGGTTGCAACAGATGGCGCCCAAACTTTTGGCTAAGATTGTTGTTGGTTTCAATTTTGTTAAATTTTATTTTTCTCAATTTAAAGTTTTAATTTGTTAGATTTGTTGGGCTGAGTACCTGGAGTGCCTAACTTGAATAGTGGTCTGAGCATTCCAGGGAAATTATTTTTTTTTGTTTTGTTAGAATTTTTTTGATGATTTGTTTGAATGATTATAATTGTTTGAGTAAAAGTTTCAAACTTTTTAGTTTAGATTTTGATAGTTTATTATGGAATCTTGATCACGGGATTTGCCGCAGTTGCAGTGGCACCCACCGTGCTAAATTGTGTGTTTACCAGTCTTCCCGGTTTTGACAGCAGTCATGCTGTGATAATGTGGATGTTGGTTGGGATCCACCAAATTCTGAGTCGTTGGCTATACCTCCCTGCACAGGATAATAGGACTTTGATCCAACACTTGGAATTAGCCAACGCTTTCGGCCCTTCCATCATCTTTCTGGTTTTAGCTTTGGGATTTGTGCGGTTCTTGTCCGGGCCATTATGAAGTCCATCAAGTTTCATAATGTTCTCGTAGTCGGCCCTGTGTGTTGACAATTTGAGCAGAGTCCGCCTTGAAAGTCCATTGTTATACCAGGCACTGTTGTGGTCTGTCTGCTTCGTGTTTTTTCTAAATTTTAATCACCATCCCATTTAAATACCTTTTCTTTTTCCTTTCCTTCTAATGGGGTTCACTTTGTGAAATCAAATGTAAAACCTTTTAATTATAATAATTTGCACTTTCTTTTTCACTCCTTTGCTTATATTTGATCTTTATAGTTGGGTATTTGGTTATTTTATCTTATTGGGGAATGTAGGTTTATCTCAGTTATAGATTATTGGGCTTAGTTAGGGTTTATGATTTAGATTTGTTTTAGATGAGTTAGTTTAGAATAATTTTAGTTAGTTTTAATTTTAATGATTTAGTTTAGTTCGTTTTCGGGTTTGAGTAATTTTAGGTAGAGTTTGATTGTTGAGCTTAGTTTAGGTTTATCGGTTAAGTTTTGGCTAGGGTTAATTTTAAAGTATTGTATATTATAGGGAATTTTTGTTTTAGCTAGCAAGTTTTGAAATTTTTAAATTATATATATTTATTTACTTGTCTGTTTGTCCGTCTGATATTCAACTTCTAATTTATTTCTATTGGAACGTTTGTTTGTCCGTCGGTAACTTATAAAATTATTTATTTTATTCAAATTGTCAGTGTTGTCCGTCTGTTCATTGATTTTAATATCTTTAAATTATTAAGATG
Organism: Odontomyia ornata; assembly: GCA_963969285.1. Lineage (NCBI taxonomy): Eukaryota > Metazoa > Arthropoda > Insecta > Diptera > Stratiomyidae > Odontomyia > Odontomyia ornata. The sequence continues at coordinate 31,541,321 of OZ017743.1, forward strand.
GTCTGTGGATATTTATTGTTTTTGATCGTCACCATGTTTCCACACACACGATATGAACATGATAATCTCACTCGCTGTTCACTACACTCCTCCCAGGATTTGCCAGATCCTCAGTCGCAGCTTTCGTTCCGGGACAGTGATCAGACTGCTGAGACTCATCGAACGGTTATCCCAACTACCAAATGGGGTTTTAAATTCGATGGTAACTCCAGCGGTTTGGATGCACGGCAATTTTTGTTTCGTGCAAGCATTATGACTAGAGATTATGCCTCACAGAGCGTGAACTAATCTGAGACTTTCAAGTTCCCTTGTTGCTAAAAACTGGTACTGGCAGATACGTGACCTGCATAGAGACTTCAGTTGGATGCAGCTTAAAGTGGAGTTCATGGAACGATTTGGATCTCGGCTTGATGACGCTCATATTTGAGAAAATATGTTCGCCCGCAGGCAAGAATCTAATGAACCATTCATCGAATTTTATGAATCAATTGAGGCTATGGCTCTTCAACTCTGGACTCCGATTAGCGACACAGAACTTTGAGATCTAGTTTTCAAAAATATGAGTTTAAGGTTGTAGGTCCACTTAGCTGGATATGAGTTCTCGGTCACACGTGAGCTTGTCTGGAGGTGTCGTCGCATTGAACGTCTTGGCGTGAGCTGGAAATCAAGTATGGTTGACCTCCAATTTAGCCTTATGAGTTTAATTCGATGAGACCGCCTGATCGGTTACCGGCTGGTTTGGAATATTGTCTGCCAATGAATCTAAATTCTAGTGGAACGAGAGACTTTTGTCATAATAATACCGACATGCATTATTATGAGTCCCCAGTACAATTTAGCAGTGCTAATACCTCAAGCAGATTACCGGACTACGTCGGAAGTAATGGAATGGCGGGCGGTGATCGTGGGTCACCCGCTGGTTTTAGAGCAAGACCTTTTCGGGATCACTTTTGGAGATCCTGGAGATATTTCTTCGCCTGGCGTCTCTTGAGGCATACCTGCTTGGAACCAATTGTTGAAACTCCTGGCGAGAATAGGCCCTACGCAGATATTTTAGTCAAGGGTCGCAAATTGACGGGATTGCTTGAGAGCGGAGCCAGTGTCAGTATCCTCGGAGCTGGAGCCTTGGACCTGCTGTCAGACTTGGGCTTGCGTATGCATTCCATGCACACTCATGTTCAAACTGCATTAGGGGCACAAGGATCAAGTTTGATTTAATGATTGAAGGCCTGTTGGCATGGTTGCAGAGCACCAGGTTCATTGTCAGCTTGGACCTGAAGAATGCTTTTTGGCAAATACCTTTGGATGAGGCAAGTAAGGAGAAAACGGCCTTTACTGTCCCTGGCAGGTCCTTGTACCATTTTGAGGTCATGCTGTTTGGTTTATGTTATGCTCCCCAAACGATGTGTCGGTTGATGCATCAAGTAATACCCCATGAGCTGCAGGACAAAGTATTTGTTTACCTCGATGAACTGCTTGTTACGACTTCAACGTTTGATGAGCACTTGGTGCTCCTGCGTACGGTTGCAAAACTGCTCAGGGACGCCAATTTGACTATCAACGTTGAATAGAGCAAGTTCGTCAAAAAGGAAATCAAATGTCTTGGCTGGTACCCTGCGCACCGACCCGGAGAAGGTTTCAGGTATAGCCTCCTATCCTGAACCCCGAACGGCCAATGACATGAGACGGTTCATGGGCATGGCAAGATGCTGCAGGCGTTTTATTCAAAACTTTGCCTCGGTTACGACCCCTCTAATAGATTTTCTAAAGGGCAAATGTGCCTTCAAGTGGTCTGCTTCCGCCAGTAGTACCTTCAATAAAGTGAAGCAATTGTTGATTTCTGCTCCAGTGCTGGCTAACCCCAACTTTTCGAAGCACTGCTATATCTAGTGAGACGCAAGTACAGTGGGTATTCGAAGTGTTTTGTTTCAGAAAGACGTTGAGGGTGGAGAGCATCCAATCGCATATATGTTAATGAAACCAACACTGCGCAACGTAACTATAGCATTACTGAATTAGAATGCTTAGCTGTGGTGCAGAGAATAAAGAGATTCAGGGCATATATCGAAAGGTTGCCCTTCACCATCATAACAGACCATGCCAGTCTTAAATGGCTCATGCAGCAGTTGGACCTTTCTGGTCGATTGGCTCGCTGGAGTCTGAAATTGCCAGGGTTCAATTTCCAAATTGAGCACCGAAAATGTACCGGATGCGTTATCAAGATCTTGCTCGCACGACGAGCGGGTGGCCTCGCTCATTGCTTGCCTCCCAAAGCACAAACATATTGATGGTTTGATACCTCAGTCTGCATTTCAGGAGCCCGAGCGCGAACATCTCAAGGAGCTAATCCTGAAACAACCTGATAAGCTTCAGATTTTGCACCTTGCTGATGGCCGAGTGTACATCAGTACTGGTTCTCCTATAACGCTGACTTCGGATATTCCCCGAACAAAATTATGGGTTCCTGAGGGACAGCAACAGGCTCTTATAGTACGAGCTCATGATGATCCCCGGGGCTCTTATTATGAAATTTGTAAGACAATGGAAGTCTTACAAAGATATTACCATTGGTCTTGTTTACGTCAAGATGTTATTCAGCATATCCAGAGCTGCCTTCAAGCCTTCAGATTCCACTTTGAGACCTCCTATGGGCGCATCACGAGACTCGACGAGACCTATACAGCGCCTATTTGTGGACTTCATGGGTCCATACCCCCGTTCAAAATCAGGGAACACTCAATTGTTCGTAGTCCTGGACCATTATAGCACATTCACATGGCTCTAGCCAATGGCTAGAGCCACTGCGGAATCAGTCGTGCGATACTTGGAGCGCGATATCTTGTTGACCTTTGGAGCTCCCGAATGGCTTCACTCGGACAATGGTGTGTAAGTGGTCTCCAAGATATACACGAAGCTTCTGAGCGACTATGGGGTACAGCACTGCTTCACTCCATACCATTCACCGCAAGCAAATGCCTCGGAGAGGTTGAACCAGTCGACATTGAACTCCATCAGAGCCTGCATAGGGTCCGATCATAGCAGTTGGGACGAGAATCTTCCGGAATCGTATTTTGCCTTCCGCAAGGTGATTCATGACTCCGCACGATTTTTGCCCTACTTCCTCATGTTTGGGTACCACCCTATCCAGCATGGCTCTGAGTACGCCCTCCTTAGAAGCTTGAACGCTCTTGAGGATGGAGAAGTATAGCTAAGTGCAAACAGTGATTGTCTGTGAGCCATACAGGATCGCGTCCAAGCTATGCTGGAAGAAGCCTATCACAAGTGAGCTCGATGTTACAACCTTGGGGTTCACCCCGTGAGCTACTCCAGGGTCAGACACGTTTTGTGCAAAATTTCGCCGTGAGCAATCCAACCGATCATTTTGCAGCTGAATATGCTCCACAATTTGTTCCTGCAGTGGTTTGCCATCGTCCTGGGCATGTTACTTATGAACTTGAGGATGAATCCGGCAAGCTGCTAGGTACCTTTCACGCTAAGGATATCCGATCTCACTCATTATTACACCTGCCGACATTCCTTGTTTGCCCGGCTGAATGAGACACTCAGGGTCTAGGCCGCCCCACGATTGTTGCGAATTCTGGCGTACCGACATTTTCCCAGTCGCAACTTAAAATGGCCGCCATAATATCTTCACCCTCTTTTGGGAACTTATACCTTTTCCCCCGTATATTTTTTTAACTATATTAAAATTTTAACCAATTTCCCTATAATTTAAGTTGCCACATAATCACAATACCATCCCCTTATTTTCAATTACAAACTAGTCATATAATAATAATTCCTAACAAAACCTAATTCCTTCCTTCAAACTTACTAATTATATTCATTAGTTCCCACAGACAAATTCGATTTTGCATACTAACAAAAAATTTATTCACGTTTCCCTATTAACAAATTTCAATTTCATGCCCATCAAGAAAGAGTTGAAGTTGCTAATTTGATGGATGGGAAATCAATAGAATGTGGCCACTTTGGTAGCGTCGTGGATTCTCGACCGGGAGTCCGCTGGAATCCTGGGTTCAAGTTCTCCGAGAGCACGGAAGCGCTCTTTTTGGAGTTTCGGCAAAAACAATTGTTCCCGTGTATATATATATATATATATATATATATATATATATATATATATATATATATATATATATATATATATGATAATTTTCATCTAATCAAACGCTTCTTTAACTACGCAAATTGCCATATATTCGAAATGGAAATTGTTTCGTTTGTCGGTACGAAAAAGATGTGTGGGTGGCGGATCGAGGTGTAATCAGCTTCGATTACGTTACCCAGATGCGGCAGCGGTAATGAAAAATGAAGGAATTGCGGGATCGGATTTGATGGAGGTGACATGTGAGATTTGGGTTCTTAAATTGGCGGGCATCAGTATTGGACTCGGTGAATAAGAGGGAGTTTTATTTAGCGGTGTCGAGGTGATTTTGGAGTTTGAATTCGGAGAATAAAAAGATTGACTTTGGGGAGGTATTTTGCCTTTTCTTTTGCGATAGTGTGTGGTGTGACACGGAACTTATGTTAAGATTTGGATAGTGTGATTCACTAGCTACCGGGGATTGATTTGAAGTTTCACTTGTGAATGGTGATTAGTGGGATCAAACAAAAGGAATAAAACCAATCAGTGAATTCGAAAGAAGTGTTGTAGTGCAGATGTTAGTAATTTGTCAATAGCAATTAGACGTGTAATTGCAGTTTGGTGGGAAGTGAGTTTTCCCTATCGATGACGCTGACAATATAAGCTGCAGATGAAGTTAGTGCGAGTTTGTGTCTGACTTATTGAATAAAATAAAAAAAAATATGTGCAGAGATAAGTTATTCAGTAAAAAAAACTAATTTTTTTGGTTTGTGGAGGGGATCAAGGGCCTTGCTTGTACGACGAATCGGAGAGTTAAAAGTGGCCGTTGCGTTTTTGTTATCTCAACTTTAAAATCTAGCTTTCAGAGGCCCCACCCTTCTTTTTTTGTATTTCACCGGACGCTCGGAATTCTGCAAGGAAAGAAGTAAGTACCAATCTGGTATTTTGTTTCAATATTTTGATAATTATATTATTTTACAGAAGCTTGTTTCATTGTATTTTTTACGTATTATATTGAATTAGTTTATTGTATTATATTTTAGTTCATAATTTTTGTTTAAATCTTGCAGGGGGCTTTCAGTCGTTTTTTTCACATTGTTATCCTACAAAGTGTCGCATTAAGACGATAATCTTTTATTTCTCAAGATGACCTCCCCTTTCCCGTCCTTTTCCCTTTGTGTTAGTTATAATATATATAAGGTGGCTCAGCACGAGTAGAGGGTGTCCCGGAAGACCACGACATGACTGAGTGCTAGCCGACCTCAGTATGCCACCCCGGGTTACTCACCCCTCTGCTAATGCTTAATGTCTGCAACTGCGGTGACTTCCGCGGTTGCAACATAACTTTTAGCCAAGGTCCCACGGATCATTGTTCACATTGCCCACTGGATCGTGCCAACAGCGAGCCTTGTTGTTGTTAATCAGTTTGCGAAGGCATTTTCTAGCCAGCTTGTATGCTGCTACGTGGTTGCATGCCTCGTAATGGTTCCTTGCCTATTGAGCCGTACATTGAAGCTTGTGGCGCCCCCTTCACTTTTCAGCAATTTTTGGCGACCAGCAGTACACAGGGGGCTTACCAGGCCGGGGTTTTCGACGGGGCATAGAAGCATTGCAATCAGTATTGATGATGCTCTTAGTTCAGTTCACCACGTCTTGAGCTGCCAGGTCTTCCATCCCCTGCAAATCACCCTGTAGTGGAGCACCTGCTGTGAACACCTCGATGAACCTCTCAACGTCCTTCCTTCCGATGTCTCACCAAATTGCGGAAAGTCGAGAGCACCGATGCCAGGAGACAACATTACTGATCTCAAGTAGAATGCACTGATGATCACTGGCTGAAAAATCCTCGAGTACTCTCCAATTATGTATCATCCGTACTAATGACTCCATGGCAAATGTCATTTCAGGTATGGTTCCTTTGCATCTAATATGGTGGAAAGTTGGCTTATTTCTGGTTGTTTTCCCGCGGATTTATTTGAGGCATACTCCATTCAATCGGTTCAGCCATCTGCGTGCAAGCCAGTGCCTTTCAACGCATTAAGTTTGGCTTGAAAAGATGATATAGGTTCGTTCGGCGTTAGATACGCACTAAAGAAGGTAATCTCTGAACATCAAATTCACATGAAACCATCTCGTCAACAGTCCACAGCTCTCTCCCTGGAAATCAATGTTCCGAACCTAATCGGCAGCAGTACCAGTTTCATCAGGGTACCATGATTCAGAGCTTTTATAATGGTATTGCTTACTCAGCAGCAAAAAGTTGGCTTGCATGTCCCTCGCAAGCTGTTCAAGGAAGTTTTGGGTAGCTAAGCTTTGACGAAGATTTACCTGCAGGATACGGGTCATCAAGGTTTTGATTTTGCCTTGTCTGGAGCTTCCTGGAAAACACAACATTTTCCTGATCCCAAGACTTACCGCTTGGGATCGGGGAGCCTCTGCCATGAATTCGACAAGTATGTGGCCAACCGCTTTGATTGCACTGCTTTGATGGCAGTGTGGGTGTCTTCAGGCCTTACATTTTCTTTGACATCCTGAAGCACTTGTGCGTAGAATCGGCCATCTTGGGGTTTAACAAAGAGTGCCCACTGCCGAGACTCCGTTTGGACTCCTTTCTGCCCTATTCCCCATCAAGTCCTTTTTCTGGTTTTTGATCAGCATCCTTACAAAGAATACAGAGTGCCTCTTTTGTACTCCCTTTTCTTTTATCTCCCGTTTTACCGTCTTTGTAACATAGGGAACTCTTTTTGGGTCATTTACATACTTATCCGGTGTGACCATGGCCAAGGCATTTGAAACATTAAAGAGGCGCTGTACTTCGCTGTACCCTGCAGACAACCCATCCTATTCTTACTTTGCCCTTATTCAGAAATTGTTCTTCGTCCTTTTCAGTCAAGTAAATGGCTTGGGCGAGGCTGTAGTTACGCTTGCACCGAGAATTTTCTTTTATGTGTTATGTGTTGCAGAAAGCTTCTTTATTGTTGGCCTTTGCTGCGAATTCGACCAGTATGTAGCCCGACCGCCTTGTTTGTACTGCTTTAATGGTAGTGTTGGGTCTTTGAACCTTACCTTACCCCTGATATCCCGCAGAACGTCGGCATAAGATCGGCCATCTAGGGGGTTTTACGAGAAGTGCCTGCTGCCAGGATCCTCGTTTTGGGTTTTCACTCCTGTTTCGCATCAGATCTTTTTTCTTACTGGGTGTCCACGTAGACTTTATTTTCTGGCAGTTTTTGAGGAGTTTTTACGGTTCTTTTCCTCCTTTTGTCACTACTGTCTGGCATTTCTGACTTAGCGTTCCACACCCATCAAGTGCCTCTGGTTTCATTCTTTTATTCCGATCTCCTTTGATTGGGCTAGACGCTATTCTTTTATTAATGTCTGATCGTGTAGCGATTTTCACACCTTTTAGGGATAGCCCATAGCAATTCTTTAGCATTCTGTTCTTTTTTGCCCTCCTGGTCCTCTTTGGCCTCTAACTAGCTTCTCTGGTAATGCGCTATGCGGTCTAGGAGTTCCTTTAGTTCAAGGAGCTGAATGTTTACTCCTTTGCTAATTTTTGGCGGTTCGAATGCAGATTTTATTCTTTGTAAAACATCTCCTACTTTTCGGACTAGGATTCCCTCTTCATGTTGCTGGGCAGCAACACTTCTTTTCTTGGGAGAAGTTATCGAGTTTCGTTTGCGAGTACAGGAATTCAGCCTAATTTTCGACGATGTCAATGAAATCACGCAACGGCGCTTTATTTGTCTGGTCACTTTTTTTTTCTCGTGATCACTTTGTGGACTTCAGGATGGTTCGTTATCATTTCGGAATTTATGACTTTTGCTTCGGTCGGTTTGGTAGCGATCGCAGCAGCAACCATCAAATTCTCAATGTTCTTTATATTTTTCCCCACCACTCAAACATCTAGTGCATTCTTTAGAGTTTTCCACTTTTCTTTCAAGGACGATGTTGATGGGGAAAACAAAGCAGGGCATTCGAAAACGTAGCAAGATTACGAACAAGTCGTCCTGAATAGTAAGTCCGGTGTATAGGGTGTTGTTCAATGAGATGTTCGTCGTTGTTTTACTGGAGGAATCAAAGACCTCTCTCAGCTTGGTGGTACTATTATCTGGCTTCAATACGCAAAGGTGCGCTAGGAAACACTGCAACTTCTCGTCTATCTGTGGAATCACTTCCTCCATATACACGCGTCGGAGATAATCATGCATGAATTCCTTGTACTGACGTTTAAGCTTAGCGTTTTTCTGCAGCCTCCGCTCTATAGCCAAAAATCTAAGTGTGGCAATAGCTTTTGAGTCACCTTGCCTCTTGGGGTCGTTACAAAAGGGACGTCTTACCAGGAACCGACCGTCAGGCTGTCTTCGCATCGTTTGGCAAAAATGTACTTCACATGCCTTTTCAGTCAATGTAAACTGTGGTTTCATGTTCAGCACTTCGTCCACTTCCCAGAATTTTTTGATGGTCTCGTTTAGTTTGACGTCCTCTGCTAGAACCCCACAAGTCACTGAGGAAGCCTGAGGTTGGACTGCTCTTGCAGCGACTATCCAGCCAAGGAGCGTATTTTGAAGCACAGGGAGCTCGGGGCCCAATTTTATCCACCCGGTAGCCAAAATCTCGTAAAAGTGTTTGGCGCTCACCAGTAGGACAATTCACTCTGTTCAGTGAAAGTTTGAATCTGCCAGCTTAATATTTTTTGGAATCGACCATTTTGAAATGTTGAGCTCCTGAGAGGGTTGCGGCGAAATGATTTTGTCTACCACATAGCCCTCCAATTGCGTGGTGTATTCAGTCAATTGGGATTTTAGGCCAATATTCACCCTATTGTGCGCCCTTTCTGTACTACCGCCGACCTTTACGATGAACGTGAAATGACGTGTTAATGGTAGCCCCAGTTTTCGGATTATTCGCTCCGTAATGAAATTGATTTGTGAGCTCGGGTCACTCCGTTGTCCGTCCATTGCTGCCAGTCAGCTTTACCAGGGCCATGCTCAGAAGCACGTATCTCTTCGAACGTGGTGTCGTCAGAGTAGTTAGAGCGGGCGATGGTGCGTCAGACTGCTGCCATGCCTCCTGTTTAGACGGTTTTGAGCGTAGGGGCGTCTCCTTTGCCGAATTTGATTTGGTATCTCCACTCAAATGTAGTAGGCTATTGTGGTTTTTGGCACATTCCTTGCAACTTCTGGACGAGCAGTTAGCAGCCTTATGTCCTTCTTGGTGAATGCTGACACAAAGTTCCTTCTACTGGACGAATTTTAGTCTTTTCGCGATTTTGAGCTTAGGGAAATCTGGGTAGTAGTACAGTAGGTGTGTTTGCTCGCACATCAGGCACTAAGGGGTCGCCACCGTTGCTAATGTAGCCTTGGCTCCTTATGCTCGGCTCTCCAGCGGCCCCTTCAATACATTCCGGAGCACCTCGAGAGCCTGAAAACGTGTCTCCAAAAATTCCAAAAAGCCTTTCAAAAGTGGTAGTTCTCGCGGGCTGATCAATGATTGTTCGTACAGTGCGTGGGTGTCCGGATCAAGCTTCCTGATTAATAGTTGCAAAAGTAGTGCGTTCCAATCAGCAGTGGCTACGACCATGTTCTTGAAGCCTCTGGGACAGCGTTACGCTAAACGAAACAGACACTCACTTGAGATAAATCCGACGGTATATATAGAGTCTTAAATAAAGGCCGAAACTGTATGCTTCCATGCCCAACATATAATGATAATTTTGTTTCGACCATCTTTCGTAATACTCTTCCTCGCAAGATATTTTTAATGCAGTATTTCTGCTTAGCAGCCCACCCATTTCCCACGCTTCTACTTTACATGGATCCTCGAGACCAAGATCAACAATTTCAACCAACGGCTAATGAAGTGACCTAGTACGGCACTGTCCTGTCTTCCAGCAAAGTCTGGGACAGCGTTACGCTAAATCAAACAGACTCTCACTAGGGAGGAGTTTAACGGATTATATAAGGTCTTAAATGTAGGCCGAAGCTATATGCTCCCATGCCCAACACATAGTGATAGTTTTGTTTCGGCCATCTTTTCTAATACTCATCCTAGCAGGATATTTTTAACGCAGTATTTCTGCTTAACAGCCCACCCATTTTCCACCCTTCCACTTTACATGGAGCCTCGAGAACAAGATCGACAATTTTAGCAAACGGGTAATGAATTGACCTCGTACGGTGCTGTACTGTCTTCCAGCAAAGTTTGGGACAGAGTTACGCTAATCCAAACAGACACTCACTAGAGAAAAATTCAACGGGACATATAAGATCTGAAATGAAGGCCGAAACTATATGTTCCCATGCCCAACATATAGTGATAGTTTTGTTTCGACCACCTTTTATAATACTCTTTCCTGCAAATTATTTTTAACGCAGTATTTGCTGAAATCATTTAAAGATCATATCATAACTTTCAAGCATTATAACACACCCAACGTATCTATATTAAAAAAAAAAAAACTTCATAATAACACGTAGTCTTCGATTTATCAATAATCTGCAGCTAATTACATATAATTCAAAGAAAGAGCAATTACCCGCCAACCTCTGATTAGCATGTATAATGTACATAGCATAAACTTCCGAGCGATTGGTGCATGTGAAAGCTATGAAAAAAAAAAATAACTTGAACAATCTACTCATACGTTATTGCAGGCACAAAGCTATTCTCCTTATCATCTTATCTTCAAAGCTCATTAAGCACCTTCATGTAAATGATCAATCTTTGTTTCTCACTAACAACATTAACTGTCCACCATAGAGATATACATTAGAGACGGCGAGCTTTCATTTCCCAGTCTCTTAATACATGCTCAATACGAACAAACATTTCATATACATATACTCCAATTTTAGAAAGCTTTTGGGCTTTCACGAATGAGCTTACGTATGATGGTTCAAATGCTATCATTGTTCGAAATTGATTTCGAAATAGCTAAAAATGTTCATTATTTTTAATTTTCTCTTTAATGATCATACAGCATTTACAATTGTAAACAATGCCTCCAAATAATCTTCAACAAACTTCTTTCCATAAAATGTACGAACGAGCTACGAAGTGCGCCACATTTAAATCGTTTTCGACCGAAATCAACTTTTGTGACACCGCTGATTTCGGGCATAATATTCCAGTTGATGGAAACAGTCAGTTGACAATTCTTGGGGCAATTTCATCAAAGATCGTAATTTTTTAAATTTTTCCATGAAATTGCTTGTTTTGGGTAGATTGTATAAGTGATTTCGAAATCGTGGGAATCGTGCCTGCTATAAACGGTATATGGGAGACGCGAATTTAAAGATTTACTCGGTTGAAACAGATTTGACGCCGGTCATAGAATTCCGATAACATGCAAATGAAACTCGCTTGCATTGTAAATATTTACGCGCTTTTTTTCTGATTTTTACTCCTGCGGATTCAAATGAGCCTAAGTTATCCTTAAAGTTTCGTGTTGAAGAAATCAATTATGTTTTTAAGTAAAAATTCGTGATCATCAAAGTGCGAATTGCATGTGAAATAGATGTGGCGCGCAAAAGTTGAAGTTTTGTCGGCTACGTCCATAATGGTGTTGAGATTCACTTGTTGAAAATAATTCGTTTTGTTGTTGCGAAGGAGCTTGTTAAAGCTTCATGTATCGGAGCAAACGTTTTAATTGAAAAACGTTGAAAGTTTTCTAACATACGAGATCTCCTATCAGTGCAGTGCATCTACAATATGGGGGCTGTGTTATTAATTTCGAAAACTGGTCGGTTGAATTTAAAAATTTTTTTCTAGGTTTCTGGTATCGTGGTGATGGGACTGGAAATGATCTTCAAAATCGAGCCAATTATTTCAGAAACTATGCCGGTGATCACAGAGATAAGTATGTGTTAATATTTAAACTAAATTACTAAAATGCCTTTTTTCAGGAGTTAAAGTGACTAACTGAGGTGACAGTTTTGTGCAACGAATAATTGCAGTGTGTAATCGAGTATTTTCAAATTTAAAATAATAAAAATACAAGGATATACATACACATAGTAGATATGTATATATATATATATATATATATATATATATATATATATATATATATATATATATATATATATATATATCACGGCAGTCTCGAGCCAATGACGAGAGTTTCGTAGAAATGGCCAGCAGCTTCGATGATTTAGCGACTACATTATCGAACAGCAATAGAAAGATATATAAAGCTCTTGAAATATTTGAAAATCAAATCGCGTCAATTCGGGAAAATATATCTAACATTCAACAACACAACAAGGATGAATATGTCGAGAAATCATCGTTATTTCAAGCAAGAGCGTTGAAGCTGTTAGAAAAACATGAGGCGATTCTCAATAATATCGCGACGTCAGTTGGAAGTTCGAAGAAGGAAGATTTGGAGATTCTGTCTAAGGTGGGAAGGATTGAGGACAGTTTAAGCACAATGGCAGAAGGGATTCAGTGATTTAGTCAGCATAACACGATTGTTGGAAATTCACATAAAACGACATCAAGTGAACCGATCAGTGAAAACTTACCTGAAAAAACAACGACTAAATCAAAAGAATCACTACAGGCACCTACATACGCTCCAGAATCGGAATTTGTGTATAAACTGGGAACCTTCTGGTCGGTAGAAGATTGGAAGAAAAGAATTGAACGGCTAAATCGTGTGAACTCAAATAATGACCTATGTTCCACAAATGGTCAGTCACAGTACAGAATTTTCTTCATGCAGATAGCTCCAAAAAACTGGAATGCAACTAAAATTCAGGAGATCATTGAAAACGACCTCATGATCAAAGGTTGCAAAGTTGAAATTATGCCTCAGAAGAACAAACGTAAGCCCCGATTCAAAGTTTTCATTCCATCGAGATATGCCTGGTTGTTCTCCAACATGATGAAAAGAAGCGGTAGCTACTCCTAGAATGGTATGGTATTAGCAGTGGAGAACCATCAGCAGCTCAACATCGCCTAATTTAAGCTTTAAATACCAAAAAGTATGTACATCCACTAATCTTTCTAATTGTACTAACCAAACTTTACCCATGATTATTTCCTTAACACCTTACTCATTGCAAGGTACTGCTGTTATTACAAATAAGGTAGCATTGGCAACACAAGACGACTCTAACAATAGTAGCGTGTCACATAAAATAGTTAACTTAGAGTCGGACGATGACCAAAATGTCTCCAAACCCATTGAAACCCTCGCCATGGCGGAGAAATCCTTTAACCACAATCGAAATATAAGAATTGCATCCGTGGCGAGGTACCATCTTCTTTGGGCTCAATACACCTTCCACAGTCTGTTCCCCAAGATAGCAATAAATTCTTTTTAGACCCGCTTTGCCTACCATCAGTAAAGGCCACGATCAACTCTGGAGTTGATTTAGAAAATAGGTATCTATTGTCGAGATTCAGAGACCACAAAATCTATGAATGTGTACGACTCTTTTTGGCATACATGCATAAAGCGCCCGATACAACATGTATTGATGGTATAACAAAGACTAGTCTCAAGGTCATAATACAAAGAGAAGGTCTCCCTGTGGATTTTGATTCTCTTCGAGGAATGTATTTTCGCTTCCATGAAGAGCTGGGAGTCACGGCAGATCAAGCGAAAAAAGATCTTGAAACATTTGCGTCGCATGTAAGTTCAAACTACATCTCCTCACTTCAGAGGACTAGGGAACAACACAACAAATTTTTTCGTCCCCAATAAGAAGCCTGTTCAGCAAAGGCTTAAATTATTTTACCACAATTGCAGTGGTATCCGATCGAAACTAAACCAATTATTCCTTGACGTGAAATCTTGCCATTTTTAAATTCTATCTCTGACAGGAACTTGGCTAAATGATGCACATAAAAATGAAGAGATTCTTGACAGTGATTGGACCATCTTTAGAGACGATCAAGAAAAAAGAAAATCCAGAGGAGGTGGTGTGTTAGTTACGGTTCACAACTCCCTATCAAGTGAGCTCATAAGCACCACCTCATATACATTATTCCAGCAAAGAGTGGTTCATACATCTACAAATAAGCTTAGCCTCTATCTTGGCGTGTACTTTGTCCCTCCAAATTCTTCCGAAATCGTCTACAACGAAGTCATCGAAACCATTTCTTCTCTAACTACATCTATTAAAGAAGATGATATAATAATTATCACTGGCGACTTTAATCGACCGAATCTGAAATTCGTAAATGATGAAGTCGATAATCGTCTTCTCCCAATCAATCTTCTTGACAGTCAGGATTTTAATTTGATGAGCACTTTTTATGGCAACGATTTGCAGCAAATCGCTCCGAAACCCAACCAAAATGGAAATTGGTTAGACCTAATTTTTACTAACGCATATGACGATGTAGTGGTCAATCAAACTGATGACAAAGAGAACCTTTTTTGTAACAGCCTTCATCACTCTGCACTTAATATTGATATTTCCACTTCTGACATTTCTAACCCTATTTCATACAATGAATCGATTGTATACGACTTTTGCAATGCTGATTATGAAAGTATCAATAAACATCTTGTCGCTGTTGATAGGACTGGTACACTTTCGACGTTAGATCTTGAAGAAGCGTTATCCTGTTTTTATCAAATAACTCTTGACGGCGTCGAAAAGTATGTACCTAAGATTAAGAAAAAAGATAAACTGTCTGAACCTTGGTTAAATGGTGATCTTAGATATTTACAAAATCAAAGGAACAAATATTATAGAATGGTCAAAAGCAAGAAAGATGTCAGCAATGATATTAAATCAAAATATAATGAGCTTGCCAATGAATTTCAAACAAAGTCTCGAGAAGCATATGAAGTATATGTTAATTTGATCGGTGAAAATATTATTAAAGACCCAAAAAAGTTCTTTGATTTTGTGAATATCAAGCTTAAGACTCAAGGCTACCCTGCATCTATGTTTTTCAAGGATTCAGTTTCTTGTTCTCCAGAGCAAATTTGTGAGTTTTTTGCAAATTACTTTCAAGAAGTTTATTGTAACCCTGAGAACCCATTAAATCCCGTTTCGGAAATGGCTCCAACGACATTGATTAACGAAGTTTCAATT
>OZ017743.1:31561488-31583988 GCA_963969285.1 Odontomyia ornata
TGCATCGAATTCCGCCGTTATCAATCGCAGATCAACGAGCGGTTCCTTTTCCTCAATCTGTCGGCAATGCTTGCAGTTAGCGGGACATGGACGGCGGGATAGGGCGTCAGCATTTCCATGAACTCCGCCCTTCCGATGAACAATTTCGTAGTCGTATGACTGCAATCTTTCGATCCATCTCGCAACTTGTCCCTCGGGGTTTTTGAAGTTGAGCAACCATCTCAGTGATGCATGGTCCGTGCGAAGAACAAATTTCTGGCCATATAGATACTTGTGGAACTGCTTGGTGGCCTCTATTATAGCCAATAGCTCCTTTCTGGTCACGCAGTCATTCCTCTCACTTTTTGAGAGAACTCGACTGTAATAAGAGAGGACTCTTTCTTCGCCATTGATCTGCTGGGAGAGTACAGCTCCAATACCGCCGTTGCTTGCATCGGTGTCAACTACAAACATTTTTCCGGGTTTCGGATATGCCAGCACGGGTGATTCACACAGCTTTTCCTTCAGGGTCTCAAAGGCTGTCTGGCATTGTTCATTCCAGACAAACGGACGATTTTTCTCGGTTAGCTGATGGAGACACTTAGCTATTTTGGCAAAGTCTTTGACGAATCTTCGATAGTAGGTCGCCAGACCCAGAAAACTTCGCAGTTGGCGCTTGTTGTTTGGTGTTGGCCAGCTTTTCACGGCTTCAATTTTCTCAGGGTCTGTTTTGACCCCTTCTGATGATACGATGTGTCCCAGGTATTTTACTTCATCTGCGAAAAGAGTACACTTCTCGGGACTAAGTTTCAAATTTGCCAGTCGTAATCGGGAGAAAACCTCTTCTAAGTTCCGCACATGCTCTTCGAACGTTCTACCGATGACGATGATGTCATCTAGGTATACCAAGCAGGTTTTCCAGGTTAGACCACGTAGCACATATTCCATCAAGCGTTCGAAAGTGGCTGGAGCATTGCAAAGCCCAAACGGCATCACAACAAATTGCCACAATCCGGTCCCAACTGAAAATGCGGTCTTCTCTCGGTCCTTCTTGTCAATTTCTACCTGCCAGTAGCCACTCTTGAGATCGAGTGTAGAAAACCATTTTGCGTCGGCTAAAGTGTCCATGATGTCATCGATGCGTGGGAGTGGGTAACTATCTTTCTTAGTGACGTCGTTAAGCTGCCTATAGTCGACACAAAAGCGAGTGCTACCATCCTTTTTCTTCACTAGAACTACAGGCGCGGCCCATGGACTGACAGAAGGTTCAATAACACCTTGTTTTTCCATGTCCGAGATCAGCGCGCTCACTTCTCCTTGTTTGGCTATAGGGAGACGTCTCGGTGCTTGTCGAATCGGCTTGGCTCCCTGTGTATCTATGACGTGAGTGACCATACTCGTTCGGCCTTGGTCATCCGGGCTTGTTGAGAAGATGTCACTGTACTTGGTGACCAGATCAGAGGCTCGCTTGAATAGCTGCACCGGCAATTTGACTTGCTTCAATATTTCAGGCGTGGATTCCCGGGCTTTGTCTGTGCCTTGCCTCCTTTTCCAATGATGGTTGTGAGTAGCTTCCAAAGACGTGATGGTGGAAACAGACTGGCAGCTGCCGATGACTTCTCCCGCTTTGATGCTCGTGGTTGAATCTGCGGTGTTAAGGACTCTAACCGGCACATATCCGTTCCTTAAAGATCTTACAAGGCTACGTCCTACAATCAAACTGCGCAATGCGGAGGTCTTCGTTGGCTCTATCAGATAAGATCGGTGGTCTCTAGAATTACCATCAAGCTTGGCCCATACAATGCTTTCGGTAGAATTCGGTACATCAGTGTCAGTACATACCACTACATTCATCTTGGAAATTTGGACGCTGGGATCCTCCATCAGTACTTCGACATTCTGCCATTTCAATACTCGTTTACCCAAATCCAACGTGATTCCATGTGGTCGCAGAAAATCCATTCCGAGAATGCAGTCATCCATAATATTCGCAACCAGAAAATTGTGTCGGAACACAAAATTCTGCCCTTGTGAAGTTGTTGCTGTCTAACTAGGTCTGGTCAGATAATCGATCGGGTGGCACCAGTGTCGATTGTTATGGTGCAGTGTTCTCCGTCAACTTGACCCGGAAGGCATAAGTCCGCTTCTCCACGATGTAGTCTTGACACGGTGATGGTGGTGCTGGGGACGTTGATCCTCCTAGCCAACCTCTGCCCCACAAATTTGGCTCTTGCAGTTTGATGGTCCTCCATTCTGGGCTCCTGACACGGTCTGAATCTCCACCATCCTGGACAATAGCTCCATTTTCTTCGCTTCTTACAGTCTCTTTGCAGGTGCCCTTTTTCTCCGCAATCCCAGCATCTAGGCGCACCATTACCCTGCGGCTCTCGCTCATTTTCCACGCGCTTACACCTGCACTCGTCTGCCGCCACTTCACGGACCCGGGCAGTGGTACGAGTCGCATTTTTCGCTGCCTCATAGTTCAGACTATAAACCAATGCGTCCTTAACCGTTTGCTTTTGAGCTAAACGCACGGCTTGTTGCAATTCCGGGTCCTTTAGTGCGCTGATGAATGCCCCTGTCGCTGCATCATCTCGATGTTCTGGGTCGTAGGCTGGGTAAGCCAAAAGTGCTAGTCGCTCAATGTCTTGGGCTAACTGCTGTAGGGTCTCACCAGACTTCTGCACCCGATGCCTTAGCTGTGACCGATAAATCTGCTTCAGATGATCGTCTCCATAACGCATGTCGAGCGCATTCATTATAGCATTCGGGTTTGAGTGCAATTCATCGGGGATGGTCTGCAAAAGCTCGGCAGCTGGGCCTCTTAGAGCAAGAATCAATGCAGTTGCTCGTTCCTGGTCATTCCAGCGATTCGCCCTTGCGGCAGCTTCAAACTGGGTCTTGTAAATACTCCAGACCGTTTGCCCATCGAATATTGGTGCTTGGACATTTCTGGATGTGCTTTGCGCTGCGGTTATAAGCGGGGCTGGTGAGGTGGTTACTACTGCCTTCGCTGCTTCCAATTCTTTTTTCACTTTTTCCATCTCATGGTTGACCTGGCTAATCTCAAGGTTGATTCTCTCCTCGACCTGGTATACCTTCTCCTCGACGCATTTAATTTGGCTGTTGAAACTACTGAGCTCCGCTTTTATTTCGGTTGACTGTTTTTCCAGCTTCTGTGCGATGTCTGCCTTGATTTCGAACGCTTGTTGGTCTAGCTTCGCTGATTGTTCATTTAGCTTCACAGCTAAACTGGATGTCTGTTCATTTAGCTGCGCTGATTGTTCGCTTAGCTTCGCTGATTGTTCACTTAGCTTCGTTGATTGTTCATCTAGCTTCGCAGTCAGACTGGATGACATTAGCATCAACATTTGCATCAGCGAATTTTCTGGCTCCTTTGATTTTGGTGTGTCCACTTCTCCACCTTCTGCGCCTTTTTCCGCATCGGAGAGCTCACCCGAATCCAGATTCACGCCTTCCGACTCGATTGCGTCACGCAAGCGTGCAATCAGTATGGCCTTTGTACCTTGTGTGGCCAGATTCCGCTGTACCAACTCCTCTTTGAGCTCCGATATGGTCAATTCATTAATTTTTAAGTTTAAGCTTCGTGGCATTTTTAATGTTTCTTTAAATTTTACTATTGTGCACTATAAAAATGTTCAAATTTTCACTTTCAAAATTTTTCTATCCCACTTCTGACACCATTGTCGCGTGTTATTGGTTCGCGGCCAATAATTTTAATGTTCCGGGAAAGTGAAACGCAATGTCTTTTAAATTAAATTAAAAGTGTTTATTTAATTCAAGAAAATGCACAATAATCAGTTTAACACTTTCACTAATTTTAATTTTCACTATTAAAATAAAATCTAACACTTGTCCATAAATTTCTTATCGCAATTGTCTTCTAAATCACTTCACTATTACGAAACACACTTCCACACACTTTCGCAGTTCTTATCGCGGTCGAATGAATGATCCCCCCATTCATTCAGCTCGCCTTTATATAGGGTCTCTAAGTATTCACCCATTTCTCGCATATTGGCCGAGAGATACCTGGTAGGTTCGAGCAAATTCATGAATGGAGTGACGTCGCTTGCAGATGTTGATTATGCTTGTTGAATTTACTCGCGGGTTCGAGTAAATTCATTTGTTGACGTTCTTAATGATGATGAAAATAATTGCGACAGTAGCTCGCAGAATTATTTGTACATGTAATTATTTGTACATGTAACACTATATATATATATATATATATATATATATATATATATATATATATATATATATATATATATATATATATATATACATATCTGAATTTATATTGTCGCGTGTTATGGTTCGCGGCCAATAATTTTAATGTTCCGGGAAAGTGAAAACGCAATGTCTTTTAAATTAAATTAAAAGAGTTTATTTATTTACTTTAAAATGCACAATCACTTATTAATTATTTCACAATTTTAATTTTCACTAATGAAAGTCTAACTTCCACTTGTCCATAAATTTCTATCGCAATTGTCTTCTAAAATCACTTCACTATTACTTGATTGCTTTTCAATTCACACTCCACACAATATCACCGTTGTTACTATCGCAGTTGAATGAATGATGATGCCCCCATTCATTCAGTTCGCCTTTATAGAGGGTCTCTACCTATATAACCCATTTCTCGTACATTGGCGAATGTTCTACCAAGAGGTACCTGGTAGATTCGAGCACCTTAATGAATGGAGTGACGTCACTTTCAGATGTTAATCATTCTTGGTGGGTTCTAGTGGTTTCGAGTTAATCCACTTTGTTGATCATGAGATTATTAATGGTTGTGAAAACAATTGCGACAGTAGCTCGCAGAATTGTAACACCGCACCCACCTCAGTTCTTTTCGCCCCGAAAAGATGTGTCGCCAGTCGTAGTCAATTCCCCCTGGATGTAATATGGGGCAAGATGGTCCAGGTGCACGATTTTCCTTTGGCTCTTGGTTTACGATGTTCCTGTTTTCGGTATACGACGCGACGTCGTTGATGCGCTTTGTAACCCGGTAAGGTCCCTCCCAATTATGCTGCAACTTTGGAGACCTACCCTTATATAGGCAGACCAAGTCATCTTGCTGGAAGCCAGTAGAATTCACCTTTAGATCATAACTGGTCTTCATGCGGTCAGTGGCCGGTTTGAGATGTTTTCGCACTGTCCGATGTAACTGTTGTCTTAGCTCACTTGCGTACTCCGAGAGCGTTTGAGGTTTCTCAGGGGGTGTCCCGAACTTTGTATCAGCTGGCAGACGAATAGTCTTTCCAAAAATGACTTTGGCTGGTGCTTGGTCCGTCGATGCATGTGCAGCAGCATTGTATGCCATCAAAAATAGTGGGATATGCCGGTCTTAGTCCCTTTGGTTCTCGTCAACCATCTTGGCCAGGTGTTTATTGAGCGTGCCATTGAAACGTTCGACCATTCCATCGGATTGGGGATGCAGTGGCGTTGTTCTCGTTTTCTGTACTCCAAGTAGTTCGCACATTTCGCCAAAAACGAGTTACTTAAAGTTTCGGCCTTGATCCAAACGTAGTTCACAAGGTACGCCGTACATACTGACCCAATTTAACACCAGCTGTTCGGCCACAGTAGTTGCTTCCTGGTTGGGAATGGGGTAAACCTCGGGCAAATTGCTGAAATAATCGGCCACAACCAGCGTGTATCGATCTCTCCATTCGGATTCAGGAAAGGGTCCAGCGATGTCAACAGCAATCCTTTCAAACGGTACACCCACGTTGTAGGTTTGCATTTGTCCTCTCAGGCGTTGCTTTGGAACTTTGACGGAAGCGCAAATTGTGCATCTACGGCACCAGTCCTCTACGTCTTCTCGAGCGTGGAGCCAGTAGAACCTTTCCCGCAATTTCGCTAAGGTCTTGTTAACACCAAGGTGGCCTCCCGAGGATTCTTCGTGCATCTCCTTAACCACGTCGTGGATTCGGCTTTTGGGAAGTATCGTTTGCATCCTATAGGAGCTGCCGTTCACCGTTCCCCATTTCTGCTTGAGTACACCAACCTCCACCTGAAGGAAGTTCCATTGTGCCCAATAGCTTTTCAGGGTTGCGCCATGCATTGAAACGTCTTTCCACTCAGGTCGCTCAGTTTTCTCCTTCCATACGAGCAATGGTCCAATGTCTTCATCGGCTAACTGATGGTTTCGAATCACCTCCGGTGACCAACCTTCATCGGATTCAGCTGTTATCAATCGCAGAGGCTCCTTTTCTTCAATCTGTCAGCAATGCTTACAATTAGCTGGACATATGCGACGAGATAGGGTGTCAGCATTTCCATAAACTCTGCCCTTCCAGTGAATAATTTCGTAGTCGTATGACTGCAATCTTTCGATCCATCTCGCAACTCGTCCCTCGGGGTTTTTGAAATTAAGAAGCCACCTCAGCGATACATGGTCCGTTTGAAAAACAAATTTCTGGCCATATTCACTTACTTGTGGAACTGCTTGATGGCCACTATTATACCCAATAGCACCTTTCTGGTCACGCAGTAGTTCCTCTCATTTTTTGAGAGAACTCGAATGTAATACGAGAGGACTCTTTCTTCACCATCGATCTGCTGGGAGAGTACTGCTCCAATACCGCCGTTGCTCGCATCGGTGTCAACTACAAACATTTTCCCGGGTTTCTGATATGCCAGCACGGGTGAGTCACACAGCTTCTCCTTCAAGGTCTCAAAGGTTACCTGGCATTGTTCATTCCAGACATGCGGACGATTTTTCTCGGTCAGCTGATGGAGACACTTAGCTATTTTGGCAAAGTCTTTGACGAATCTTCGATAGTAGGTTGCCAGACCCAGAAAACTTCGTAGTTGGCGCTTGTTGTTTGGTGTTGGCCAGCTTATCACGGCTTAAATTTTCTCAGGATGTATTTTGACCCCTTCTGCTGATACGACGTGCCCCAGGTATTTCACTTCAGCTGTCAAAAGGGTACACTTGTCTGGAGCCAAATGGCATCACCACAAATTGCCACAATCCTGAAATCCTGAAAATGCGATTTTCTCTCGGTCCTTCTTGTCGATTTCTACCTGCCAGTAGCCAGTCTTGGGACCGAGTGTAGAAAACCGTTTTGCGTCAGCCAAAGTGTCCATGATGTCATCGATGCGTGGAAGCGGGTAGCTATTTTTCTTAGTGACGTTGTTAAGCTGCCTATAGTCGACACAAAAACGAGTGCTAGCATCCTGTTTCTTCACTAGAACTACTGGCGTGGCCCATGGACTGACAGAAGATTCAATAACGCCTTGTTTTTCCATGTCCGAGATCAGTGAGCTCACTTCTCCTTGTTTGGCTATAGGAAGACGTCTGGGTGCTTGTCGAATCAGCTTGGCACCCTGTGTATCTATGATGTGAGTTACCATACTCGTTCGGCCTTGGTCATCCGGGCTTGTTGAGAAGATGTCACTGTACTTGGTGACCAGCTCAGAGGCTCGCTTGAATAGCTGCACTGGCAATTTAACCTGCTTCAATATTGCAGACGTGGATTCCCGGGCTTTGTCTTCGTCTTGCCTCCTTTTCCAATGATGGTCGTGAGTGGCTTCCAAGAAGATGATGGTGGAAACAGGCTGGCAGCTGCCGATGACTTCTCCTGCTTTGATGCTCGTGGTTGAGTTTGCGGTGTTAAGGACTCTAACCGGCACGTATCCGCTCCTTACAGATCTTACAAGGATTCGTCCTACAATCAAACTGCGCAATGCGGACGTCTTTGTTGGCTCTATTAGATAAGATCGCTGGTCTCCAGAATCACCATCAAGCTTGGCCCATACAATGCTTTCAGAAGAATTCGGTACATCAGTGTCGGCACATACTATTACATTCATCTTGGGAATTTGGACGCTGGGATCCTTCATCAGTACTTCGACATTCTGCCATTTCAATACAAGTTTGCCCAAATCCAACGTGATTCCATGTGGTCGCAGAAAATCCATTCCGAGAATGCAGTCATCCATAATGTTCGCGACCAGAAAATTATGTCGGAACGCAAGGTCTCCCAACTGTATCTGGAGGTTGACCTCTCCATGAACCGGTGCAGTTTCTCCCGTAGCTGTCCGTAGTGAGAAAATCCTGCCCTTATGAAGAAGTTGTTGTGTCACTAGGTCTGATCAGATAATCGATCAGGTTACACCAGTGGCGATTTTTATGGTGCACTGTTCTCCATCAACTTGACCCAGAAGGCATAAGTCTGCTTCTCCACGATGTAGTCTTGACACGGTGATGGTAGTGCTGGGGACGTTGATCCTCCTAGCCAATCTCTGCTCCACGAAGTTGGCTCTTACATGTTTCCCAACCCGTCAGCTCGAAGGGCTTCCATTCTGGAACCCTGACGTTGTCTAGGTCTTCTCCTAGCTGCACACCCTGGACAATAGCTCGGTTTGCTTCGCTTCTTGCAGTCTCTTTGCAGGTGCCCCTTCTCTCCGCAATTCCAGCATCTAGGCGCACCATTTACATGCGGGTCTCGTTCAATTTCCACGCGCTCACATCTGCACTCGTCTGTCACTACCTCGCGATTCCGGGCAGTAGTACAGCTCACATTTTTCGCTGCCTCAAAATTCAGACTATAAGCCAATGCGTCCTTAACTGTTTGCTTTTTAGCTAAACGCACAGCTTGTTGCAATTCTTGGTCTTTTAATGCGCTGATGAATGCTTCTGATGCTGCGTCATCTCGATGTTCTGGGTCATAAGCTGGGTAAGCCAAAAGCGCTAGTTGCTCAATATCTTGCGCTAGCTGCGTTTTAATTGAAACCCCAGGCGTTTTAATTAAAACACCAGGCGTTTCAATTAAAACGCCAGGCGTTTCAATGAAAACACCAGGCGTTTTAATTCAAACGTCTAGGCGTTTTATTGAAAATGCTTTCAAGCACACGTCAAAATACTTCTGTCGTGTTCTTTAGTCATTTTTGTAAAAATTGTGCAAAATATAATGATGTTTCGTGTAAAGTAGAAGAAGTGGTAGTTAAACTTCAACACTTTCTGTTTATAGCAATAAAGTACGAGAAAAGGCATTGTGAGTATAAAACAGTGGTAGAAAGTTTGGTTTGGAGTTCATGTACAAATACTTACTTCTGTCTGTCAATATTTGCTCTACAGTAATTCTTTGTGCAAATAGTGCAACAAATAATGAAGTCTTATTTAAAGTTGAAGATGCGGTATTTAAATCTTGACAGTTCCTGTTTAAAGCAGTGAAGTACGAGCAAAGGTGTTATGAGTATATAAAATTTGATAAATTTTGTAGGTTTTTCATTCAGCTACTGTATTTTTGCTGGTTTAATTCGCAAATCAGTTATTTCGTTTTATGGTTCTTATTAGCTTCGGGCTCTAGGCCCTTTGATCCAAATTAATTTCACTGTTGTGGGCCTGAATTTGTTTTATGACGACAGTGATGAGTGATGAGTTTTGCCTAGTATTCGCGGTTAATGATTTTAACTTTTACCATGTAAAGACCTCTTGCAACGTTACAATATGACATATTTTCCGGAGGCCTGATATTAGCTAAATTTTGATCTTATATACTAGCATTTTCTTATTGGTCGCATCGAGCTTTGCCCTATGTCTCTTCTGCCATACTCGCACTCGAAGTGCTAAAGGGTTTAGTTTTTTAAATTTTTAATTACTTTGAAGGGCATGCTGATGATATCGGCAATATTATCGCTGATGAAATCAAGATAAAAGAAAGATGGGCATCATATATCAAGTACCTCCTTAATATTACGCACAGCTCCAGAACATCAGGGCCTATAGATGTTTCCGGAGACCTTTCATTGGTCTCAATAACTCTGGGTGAGGTTTGCTTTACCATTAAAGCCCAAAAGAATAATAAAGCGCTGGTTATCGTTGAGATTCCAGTGGAGCTCATCAAATGTGGTGGCAGTAGTGTCCAGAAAACCATCCATAAAATTATCCAGCATATTTGGGAAGAGGAATATATGCAGAACATATGAAGTCAATCGATTTTATTTCCTATCCACAAAAAAGGTGACAAATTATAGTGCGAACACTGTAGAGGCATATCACTACTTTTACGGCATACAAAATATTTTCGAAGACCTTCGAAAATAAAATCGGATCATGCGCTAACATAGGCATATACCAAATTGTCGTGGATTTAAGCAAGTATACGACAGTATTCATCGTAACGTACTTTCCCAAATAATGCTTTGCTTTGGCATCCCAGCCAAATGAGTACGTTTTACCAAAATGACAATGACGTCAATGAACTCCCAAATCCGCATCAATAATCAACTCATCGACAACTTTGACACTGATATCAGACTAAAACTGGCCCATTGCTATTCAATTTGACTCTGGAGTACGTCATAGGAAAGCTACTTGTCGATACACGAGGTACATTACTATACAAGGCAAGCCAACTTTGTCACGATCATTAACAACTGCCAAAGAACTCTTCCTGAAAGTCAACAGTGAAGCAAAACTAGTAGGGCTACAAATCAATGAGAGTAAAACAAAGCTCATCACGCAGTCGAGGAAAAATACCTCAAATACACAATATATCACTTGACAAATAGAGTATCGAAAATGTTACCGAATTTGTGTATTTAGGTGCCAAAATAATCAGAACCGTTAATGAATGAGGAAAAGTACGCCGACGAATACAGCTCACAAATAAAATATTTTATTCAGTTTTGATGATCTTGAAGACCAGCTGCATACACAGGAAAACAAAGCTACAAGTATACAATTCATTGATAAGACCTGTGTTATGCTATGGGTTTGAAACATGAACACTAACCCAAGCATCCACAAATATATTGAAGACCTTTGAGCGACGGGTCCAGAGGTGAAGAATCGGAGCGAAGCTAGACGGACACCAATGGTGAACTCGATACAACCATGAGCGCTATGAAATTTTTGACGAAGTGGAAGTACTTTAACAATGTTGTTTCAATGTTTATATACGGGTCTTTATACTAAGAATGAAAATATTTTGTTTCCTTTACCGTACAATAATTTTTATTTTATTTGTATATACATATTTCGAAGCTTACTTAGCTTCTTCTTCAGTACAGCCTTTGTACTGAAGAAGAAGCTAAGTAAGCTTCGAAATACGTATATACAAATAAAATAAAAATTATTGTACGGTAAAGGAAACAAAAGAAGTGGAAGTCTCAACGATTGTAAGACTGCGGAAGCTACAATGGGCTGGCCATATGAATTGTATGGACGAACAGCGGATGCGCAAAAAGGTATTCGTTAGGAGAACTAAGCGTGGAGATCACTGGGGAAACTGAGGAAGCCCTGTTCTAACTCAGTCGATAGAGACAGTTCATCGCTGCTCCGAAATTGGAGGCCACGTTCAATGGACCAAGACAGTTGGAGACGCAGTTTGCAGAACAGAAGGCTTAAAAGGGACTGTAGTGCTACGAAGAGAGAGAGAGAGAAGTTTTGAGTTGAAATAAGACTATTACGAAGCGTTTTAAGAGGATCCCCCAATACAGAAAAGATACCCGTAAAATTTTTTATTTCGTCAAAGTTGATCAAATTGGATGTCATCTGAAAAGTCTGAATTAAATCTTTACAAAACAAATCTTAAAATTACTTTACCAGTACCGAGAGGGGTAGAAAAAGTGGAAATATACGAAATTTTTGTGTACCCCCTCCCTCCTTCACAATTGGATACCTTGCATCCGAAAAAATGATGAATGTAGATTTTTTTAGGCACAACAACAAAAAATACGTCGGAAGTCGAAATTAACTCAACTTTGTTAGTAATAGTATGATTTATCAATTTTACATTTTCGTAAATAACATCGCAAGGACACCTTTAAATTCAATGTAATTCAATATACAAGTTTAATCATTAGTGAAAATTTCAGAAAGATCGAGTTGTGTGTAACAATGTTTTGGTTTATTGAATTTTCCTGGATTACAACAGCAACTTTACCTGGCTATCGGACAATATGCAATTGAAATCAACTCAGACACTACGGGCTTACTAGGATTTGCATGAAAATTTTAGGAATTATATTCATGATGAAAATCTTTGAGAATTTGTTCAATGCATGGCATCCGTAATCGTAAAACCAAATGGCGGGTGTTTAAAATAAGAATATTGTATAAAATTGTGTTATTTTCCTCGAGCTTCAACATTTAAGATACATGTTGACCCTTGATTGAATTTATCAAAAAATAGCTGAATATGAACAGCAAACAAGTTGGGTAGACCTAGTTATACCCATAAATATCTCCCTTGATAATTTTTTCAGATTTTTAGATCACGGGTGTCCTTTCGCGAGAGAGGAAACACATTTTTCATGTATTTCCTATCTGTGCCCCCACTGAAGCAAAAGCTGATAGTTTAAAAACTGTTTTGAGAAGCTCTCATAGAGAACTTTCAGTTGATACTCATATCGGCTACCTTTCATGACATTTTTTTTTCAGGGGCCACTCCTCTATACTGTAATCATCGATTCATGGCCTATTTTTTCGAATCCTAGAATGGTTACAAAGCCCTTTTGCTAGGAGCTCTCTCCTGCCTCTTCGACTTGTTTCAATTGTATGTACTCATCTTCATGATTCCTATCATTCCTGAAATTTTCATGTAAATCCTAGCAAAGCTGTAGTGTTTAAGTCAGTAAAAAGTGCATATGGCTCCATAGCCATATGTTTCCATAGTAATACAGGGCATACTGTTCCATAGTAATACAGGAAAATTCAAATCGCTATAACTTCGGTAAATACCATTCGATCTTTATGAAACTTCCAGAAAAGATTAATCTTATTAATAGTCATATGTTTGCTATTTAATTTAAGGGTACCGTTTATATTTTATTCAAGAAAACATAAAATCGATAAATCATACTATTACTAACAAAGTTGAGTGAATTTCGACTTCTCATGTATTTATTGTTGTTGTACTCATTAAGGCGTACATTCATGATTTTTTCAGATTTTTCGGATGGAAGGTGTCCAATCACGAGGGGGGGGGGGGGTACGCGAAAAGTTCGTACATTTCCCCTTCCCCTGCCGCCCTCGGTACTCGTAAGGCAATTTTTAGACTTGTTTTGTCAAGATCTCATTGAGACCTTTCCAATGACACCCTATTCGACTACCAATGGTGAAAAAAATTTTTTGAGGGGTCACCTCCCTATATGGGGAGACCCCCTTAAACCCGTTTGAAAAATTTTTCCATCCATGAATTTTCAAGAAGTCACCACTTATGACCTTTCCACAAAGTTTCATGGCTGTAGCCTCTATAGTTTCGGAGAAAAAGTGCTGTGACATACAGACAGACGGACGGACGGACAGACGGACACAGGTCGTGATTGCAATAGGGTTTTGTATTTTAATTACAAAACTCTTAAAACTTGTATGATTGTTATAATTAGAGAAAATTCGAGCGGCAATAACTTCTGTGTATTCTATCAAACTTATAGAATATAAGGACCTTTCAAAGGACTACTTAAATATCTACTTTCATCCAATTTACTCATACTAAGACAGTTTTTCTTGCTGAAAATATTAAATTTACGAATCTTATTATTATTAGCAAATTTCAACGAACTCAACCCTTTAAGTAATTTATTATTGGATCTACCTCTATGATATTTTTAGGGTTTTGTACTAAAATACAAAACCCTATTGCAATCACGACCTGTGTCCATCTGTCCGTCCGTCCGTCTGTATGATGTTACAGCACTTTTTCTCTGAAACTAAAGAGGCTACAGCCATGAAACTTCTTGAAAATTCAAGGGTAGAAAAATTTTTCAAACGGGTTTAAGGGGGGTCTCCACATATAGGGAGGTGACCCCTCAAAATTTTTTTTCATCATTGGTAGTTGAATAGGGTGTCATTGGACAGGTCTCAATGAGATCTTGACAAAACAAGTCTTAAAATTACTTTATGACTACCGAGGGGGGCAGCGGAAGGGGAAATGTGCGAACTTCTTGCATTTTGTAAGTTGAGTACAAAAGCCTTCTGACATGAGCATAGGTCTGTCTACCCAACTTGTTTCTACTGCATGGGCTTTCCATTGAATCAGATACTGCGCTTTTGGAAGTACATATATCCTCCCAATATATAATATAACCAAAAGACATTTCAAATTCGGCTTGATCAACGATTTCAGCAATATTGCAACAAAATGTTGGTCGGGTAAAATGAAGTAAAACTGGTTATTCTTTTAAAGCAAAAATATATTACGAATAGCTGTGCATGTAATTAAAGTTTTATTTGAATTTTTGCATATTGTGGGTTAAGTACAAACCCCTCCTGATATGAGCGTAGTTCTGTCAACGTAACTTGTTCAATATTGTTGGTGAGAATTTGTAATTTAAACCTTTTTGTGTTTCATTCATAACCATATATAAACATCTCAAATTATTCGAATAAACAATTGAATTTGAATTCATTTGGAGCGAATGCTGTATAATACTCGCAAAGAATTATAAAAAATACTACCGACCCTACTAATGGAAGAAACATATCAAAAACTGGAAAATCAGAGCGCAAGTTAAAAATCGTCATAGTTCACATATTCGCAAATATATGACAAGATGGAATTCAATTTCCATCCTTAACTTGTATCAGACAAATTTTTTATGTGCAATATAGAAACTGAAGCTATATTTTAAAAAATTAACTGGATTGAAACTTGGTTATAAGGAACTCTTTCCATGCGAGTTCCACTCGCACTTGCTTTGTATTATGTATGCTCACGCAAAATTTTTGAACGCAAATGGGTGGAGTTGCTCTTTTTCACCAATTTGTTGAATTTGAGGCCTTCTGCGGTCAAAAAGTAAAGAATTTCCCCAATTCAGCATGAACCACTCATCAGTTAGGTGAAAAAGAAGATGAAAAATTTTGCTAGCTATCTTCAAATGTATTATTGAATTTTAATATTTTTTCTCGGTTATATGTGGTAGTAGTTGATTGTTGAATTCAATAATTGTATGAGTTACAATTTAGTTTCAAAACTTAAAGGTACACCACACAGAACGCGGTCTTAACATATCAAAGAGATGTACACGTTTAAAAGAATATTCATTTTCTGCTTTCAACGGTTACAATTTTTTTGCGAAATAATAAAAATAACTCAAAGCATGAATTCCCTATAATGTTTATATTGTTGATTTTATTTGAAAATTTTGAGAAGATCAAATTAAAGCGTCTGATACGGTGGAAAGTCCATAAAATATCAAAGCCCTGTGTTATTGTTGCTGTAATTGGAAAAGTTTCAAATGTGTATATCATTCGATTTTCATCAAACATACAAAATATAAGGACTTTTTGTAAGACTACTATATCGTTTTTCCTTAAGTTTAAGGGTACGTATACGATTTTATTGGGAAAAATGTGAAATTCGATGATCATGCTATTATTCACAAAGTTGAACGCATTTTGACTTCTAAGGTATTTGTTGTTGTTGTGCTCATAAACACCTACCTCCATAAATTTTTTTAGATCACAGGTGTTTAATCGCAAGGGGGACACACATTTTTCGTGCATTTCCCCTCCCTGTGTTCCCCTCGGAGCAAAAAATGTCAGTTTAAATCTGTTTTGGAAAGCGCTCATCAAGACCTCTTATTTGATATCCATATCGGCTACCTTTGCTGAAATTTTCTGTTTGGGGGCCCCCTTCGATGCCTGATAAAATTGTTTGTCGTTGAAATTTGAAGAGAGCACCACTTTACACCCTATATACAAAACATGATGTTTCTAGCTTATGTAGTTTGCGAGAAAAATCGCTGCGACACACGAACGGACGGACAGACAAGTGCTGCTCTCTTCAATGTTCAACTAAAATAAAATTTTATAAAGTACTACTTAAGCTCGAAACATCAAATTTTATATGTAGGTGTGAAGTGGTGCTCTCTTCAAAGGTCAACTACAATAATATTTTATAAGTTATTTTAGGAAGTCTTCCCATATAGGGGAGTGGACCCGAAAAAAAATTCATCAATGGTATCAAATGAAAGGTCTTGATGAGAACGTGTCAAAACAGTTCTTAAACTGACATTTTTCGCTATGAGGGGCGCACAGGGAGGGGAAACACACGAACAATTTGGGTCCCCCCCTTTGCAATTGGACACCTGTGATCCAAAAACCCTGAAAAAATTATATGGGTAGGTGTTCATGAGCACAATAACAACAAATAACTTAGAAGTCAAAATTCGTTCAAGATTGTGGATAATATTATGATCCTCGAATTTCACATTTTCCCCAGTAAAATCGTGTAGTTACCCTTAAACTATTTGAGTAGTCTTACAAAAGGTCCTCACACCTTGTAAGTTTGATGAAAATCGAATAATATACACGGAAGTTATAGCCCATTGAAATTTCTCCAATTACAACAAAAATAACACCGGATTTTAGTATTTTATGGACTTTCCAGCGAATCAGACACTGAAGTTTTGATTTGATCTTCTTAAAATTTTCAAATATGAACAACAACATAAATATTTTTGGGAATTCATGATTTGGGTGATTTTTATTAGTTTGCGACAAAATATCGTCCGTTGAAAATAGAGAAACAATGGATTTTCTATTAAACATGCATCTCTTTGACATGTTTCTTGATTTTATTCATTGCTAGTGTTATTTTACGATGGAATCATAAACTGTTAACGAATAAGTTTAAATGAAATGACATGAAAGCACTTAAAGCAGATTCTTTAAATATTTCTTTTTTCAATATGTTTTAAATAATTTTAATTCCTGGATTTCCAAAGTACACTCAGTAACACGATCAAATTTCATGAAAGAAGTTTGAACGAAAGCAAAAGAGGTTGTTAGAAGAATATTCCTGAAATAACATACAACTGAAACTACCTTGAAAAGGTTTGAAAAAAAAAATCGAAAAAATACTTATTTGACATAAGAACTCTATAGAATGGGACTTTGACCACAAATTGACGTTTTTTCCCGAAATTTTTTCTTGGTTAGGGCTTTATGTGTGTTTATTGATAATTTTTTACAAAGAACTGAGAGGATAAAGCTAATCTAGAAAAAAGTATATGCGGCAGATTTATTGGCACTAGGATTTGTTTATGCAAGGCTATCCATTTTGTGCTTGGGAAAGTATAACCCTGCCATTTGACATTTTTCGAAATTAAATGTCATTTAAAGCATGTTTCTTTTAGTTGGAGACTGGCCATTTAGAAATATGGATCGTTTAACAGTCGCAAAATGCGCGAAAATTATTAAATTTTACTATAAAAATTGTGATTCTGATGTATCAACATTTAGGGCTTTACGAGCTGATTACGGTCGACATAATTTACCTACACAGCAAACAATTTCGAACACAGTGAGAAAATTTAAAGAGACTGGATCGGTTATTGATATTGCAAGGCCTGTGCATCATCGCAACATTCGTCCTGCTGAAAAGATCGCGGTCGTTGCTCAAAGTGTGGAGGAAGACCCGAATTTGTCAATTCCTCGACGTACTCAACATTTGGGCTTGTCTTACGGCTCATTGTGGGGGATGTTGCATTTGGATTTGCATCTCCATCCATACAAAATCCAACTTACTCAAGAACTTAGCCTCAAGACCATACACAGCGCGGAATGTATGCGAATTGGGTGATTGAACAACAGGCCATTGATAATGATTTTTCGAACAAAATTTTCTTTAGTGATGAGGCTCATTTTTCGCTCAGTGGTTACGTAAATAAACAGAATTGCCGCATATGGGGCTCTCAAGATCTTCAGGTGATTGCAGAAAGGCCTTTGCATCCGGAAAAAGTGACCGTTTGGTGTGCATTATGGTCTGGTGGTGTTATTGGCCCTTACACTCAATTCTGACCGCTATGGACGGATGTTAACCGATTATTTTTGGAGAGAAATTGAAGATGATGATCTGGAAAACATGTGGTTCTAACAAAACGGAGCCACAAGCCACACAACACAGGCTAATCGAGCACTTATGCAAGAGAAACATCCAGGATGCGTAATTTCGAGATTGAGTGATGTCAATTGGTCCGTAAGATCATGCGACCTGACACCTTTGGATTTCTTTTTATGGGGCTTTGCAAAAGATCGTGTTTACGTGAAAAATCTTCAAAATCTTGAGCAATGGAAAACCAATATTCGTGAAGTTATGGCCGAGATATGCGCCGAAAAGTCATTGAAAATTACCTCAAAAAGATTGAGGCCTGTAAGAGGTCCCGTGGAAGACATTTGAATGATGTTGTATTCAAGCAAGGCAAGGTTCAATCTTTATAGTGAATGAAAAATTTCGTTTCCATCTGGATATTTTAAGTGTTTTCTTTAGCTTTACTTTCCCGAGCGTAAAATGAAGAACTCTATATTATGTTATTATTCTTTTTTTTATGCACTGAATGCATGGAAAAATATTTTTAGTCATGTATGGTAGTATTATACGCATGCACCAGATTGAATGAGTTTTTTTAAGGGCTTTGTACTAAAATACAAAACCCCATTGCTATCACGACTTGTGTCCGTCTGTCCGTTCGTCTGTATGTCACAGCACTTTTTCTCCGAAACTATTGAAGCTACAGCCATGAAACTTTGTGGAAAGGTCAGAAGTGGTTACTTCTTGAAAGCTTTGGGGTGGAAAAATTTTTCAAAGGGGTTTAACGGGATCTCCTTATATAGATAGGTGATAATCGGGTAGGGTGTCATTCGAAAGGTCTCAATGAGATCTTTTCAAAACAGTCTTTAAATTGCTGTACCACTATCGTGGGGGGCAGGGGAAGGGAAAATGTACGAACTTTTTTGTACTATCCCCCCTTCGCGATTGGACACCTTTCATCCGGAAAATCTGAAAAAAATCATGAATGTAGGCCTTTATGAGTACAATAGCAACAAATACGTGAGAAGTCAAAATTCATTCAACTTTGCTAGTAATAGTATGATTTATCGATTTTACATTTGCTTGAATAAAATCTTAACGGTACTTTTAAATTCAATAATTCAATACACAGATGACCATTTATAAGATTAACTTGTCCTAAAAGTTTCACAAAGATCAAATGGTATTTAACGCAGTTATAGCGGTTTGAATTTTCCCATATTATTTACTATGGAAAATAGATGCTATATTACTATGGAAACATAATAGCTTTGGAACAATATGCGCTTTCACCGATTCAGACACTACAGGTTTGCTAGGATTTGCATGAAAGTTTCAGGAATGATTGGTCTCATAAATATCTTTGAGAATTGGTTCAGTTGGTGGTATCTGTAATGGATACAACAAAAAAGGGAATGTTTTAAATGAGAAGATTGAATAATTTTGAGTTATTCTCCCCAACTTCAACGTGTACGGTACATGGTCTTAACACCTGATTCAATTTAACGACTGTCTGAAGATGAGTACCTACAATTGATACTCATAGGTGAAACAAGTCGAGAATGCAAGAGAGAGCTCCTTACAGAAGAGCTTTCTAGCCATTCTAGGGTTCGAAAAAAAATTTCTGATCCCATGAATCGATGATTTGAATTACTCACCCAATACTTGTTTAAAAAATTGTTCAAATTCATCCAAAAGATGCAAAGTTTCGTTCATAAGCACATAACAGCCGTTCCATGTTAAATAATTTTTAAGAATGCTCGGTGTATTAAGCATATTCACGTAAACTTCTATTTCTTAAATTTTCATGAAAATCCGAAGAAAGTTAGAGTCGATTTGAAATAAATATTAACTATCAACTAGTGTTTTTGTTTTTGTAATTCCATACAATTGAAATGGTAATGCAAATGCAAAAACTTAAGAAGTTTAAGGGCACTGTTTTGATTTTTGGGGGAGAATATAAAATTTATAAATCATACCATTATTAACAGAGTTGAGTAAATTTTGATTTCTGAGGTTTTTGTTGCCCTTGAACTCATAAAGATCTACTTTCGTGATTTTTTCGGATTTTTGGCTCAAAGATGTCCAATTGTTTAGGGAGAGGACACAAATATTGTTGGTGCATTTGAAAATGATCTTTTTGAGTTGATGTTATGGGGCTCTTTGGATAAACGCACACAACACGTCTTTTGTTTCACTTTTCTTTTTATTTAATAGTTTCACAAACTTTACAATCTATTACACCTTTATTTTTATACAATAATTCTGAACTTTGCACAACTTTACAAATTTTTCACAATAATACTTTCTTTACAATAGAACCTTTTCACAACAACTGAATTTGATCTTAGCACAACGATAATGATTGTGAATTACAATTTTCAAGTTTCTTTTATACTTTAATTTCGTTTATATTAACTATGGATACGCAAGTTCCTTTTCCCTATGAATATCATTTTGTTTATCTAGATGGAATTTCATCTTAATTTTTTAAATTCGCCGCGCGAATTTGTTGGTTTAAACATTTGTCATGAATTTCAGTCATTGTTTACTTTTGGAAATTTAAAGTGTTTCAAATTTGCCATGCGAATTTGATTTGATGATTTACTATTTGAACAATTGCTTACGTTTGAAAATTGGAGATTTTGGATTGATTTTATTGATATCGCAATTCGGAGTATTATGTTTGTTTGATTTGCAATAATCGCAAAAATACAACCTTTCGTATTTAATATCATTTGATTTAGATTTGATGTTTTCTGTAGTTGGCATTGTTTATATTTCTGGAAGTCATTAATAGGAACGTTAATTGATATCGAATTACTGAGCATTTAAGTAGATAGATTTCTTGGAAACAATTAGGGGTTTCAAAGTTTTTATTAATGATTGACTTTTGCTGATTTATCATGAATTCAATAATTAAGTGATTATTGATGATTCATTAAGTTTCGCGATATTGATTATACATGGTAGGTGAATGTAGGGTATTAAAGGGTTACAGAAATCATGCGATATGTGAGTTGGGGGACAGGTGGTCCATAACATTGAAAACTTCGAACTTATTATCACCTTAGGAAAATGATGCATGCTTGCATGATGTCATTATCTTGGGCTCATGTAATTACTTATGTTGCCTGCAAGATTGCATGAATGCATGGAAATTTACAAATCTCGTACTTTGTATGCTTATGTTAAGTGTGAAGTCATTGCTGTTACAATCATAAACATTTCCGATTCTTATATGTACTTGTGATATTTTAAATATACTGCTTTGATAATCACAGTGGTTTTATGTTAGTATGTTCATTGAAATGTTCAAGCATATCTTAACGTAAAGAAATGGTTTTCATGCTGGGTTTTTTCCTTATTATTGTAGTGAAGTTGGATGTTGTAGGTTCCTGGTGCGGTACTCCTCCAGGGTGATCCTCTTCTTCCTAAAGCAACTTCCGAGTTGCTGCATTTCTGGCGCAGTCACCTTGCGGTTCCTTGCAGCCTCTATTGTTTTGGAGGAGGAATTGCTTGCCGCTAGAAAAAGCAAGCTTGTCTTAGTTCTGCCTCTATACGGCAATACACTAAGTTCCCTTGCCACCACTCGGCAAGTCTGTTTAGTACCCGAAAACTGTTGCCACTAATACAGCAACTGCAAATGCCACAATTCGGCAAGTCCGATGAATATTTGAATTTGTTGCCACAAACACGGCAACCACGAATGCCACAATTCGGCCGAAGTGAAACAACCCGTTTCTGGATTAACAATAATCATTTCTTTATTTGCTACAACTCTTATATAGTAATTTTTCTTATCCCTACTTAAAAATAATATCTTTCCCACGATACGGGAACGTCGTTGAACTGACCTAATAATATATTGCTCATGAAAGAAAAAAAATATCAATATACTTGACCTACCCAATACTTGCATTATTCATCCACGCGACATGAAACCAAAACTTTACACCATAGGAAAAAAATGTCAATACAAATGACCTACTCATAATTTATTATGGTTCATGCGCTACGAAATTTGATCGCTTTCTTTAAACGCTCATTGAGTCGTGTGGATAGATACATGCACACATATCACGTGTGGGCATGTACGTAGGTCATAGAACCACTTGAAAATTTCTTCTATATGTTAGAATTTTCTTGTGGTTACTATTTTTTTCTTTCAGAACAAAAACTTATCCTAGAACATAATTCTTAAGTGAGTTTTATTTTAACTTGTTGATGTGTTGATGATACTTGGTTGTTTGGATAGATGAAAGTATCATCAGCACATCACATTATGATTCTTTTGTTTTGGCTGTTGCGTCAAAGATGATGAATTTGTTTTCAGCATATGGGCTTTGTTTTAGCCTGGCACACACTGCTACTGTAGATCACTTAGGCTAGTGACGATTTAAGGTGATACGTTATTTTTAAGGTCAATCTGATCACACTATGATGAACAAGTAGCATATGCTTTGGGTGTTTTTGATAAAGATGGTCGTAAGTCGTTGTAGGATGTCAAGAAGTGCTTATTGCTTTGCTGAAGTGTTTTTTTTTTCATAAATTAACTTTTCCTTGTGAAGACAAACCGATGTGCACTTGAGTTGAATGAGGTCATGCGGGGTTTATTTTCAATCTTTAGACATTTGTAAATGGTAAAGTTAAGTGTTTGACATTTTGGAGCTTTGGGTATGATTGAAATGTATAGATCATTATGTTTGATTGTTTGAGG
>OZ017743.1:31586488-31611488 GCA_963969285.1 Odontomyia ornata
CTTCAAAAAAACCACAAAGAAGTTCTAACTCAAATCAGACAGCAGAAATAACTATTTATTATCAAAATGTGAGAAGTCTTAAAAGTGGACAAAAACTTGTCGAATTTAAACAAAATATACATACCAATATTATTCATTATGATGTTATCGCTTTAACAGAGACATGGTTAGATGAGCAAGTATATGACGCTGAATTAGTTATACCTGGCTACAAAACTTTCAGATCGGACAGAGATTTCCAACAAACAAATAAATGCCGTGGTGGTGGTTTGCTGATTTATATTAAAAACTGTTACAAGTGTAATGTGATAAATGAGCAAAAGCGGGGTGTTGAATTTATATCACTTTTAATTAACTTCCACGGACAAAAAACTCTCTTTACTCTAACATATGCTCCACCTTTTGAATACAAATATAGGTTGGAGTATCTGGAAAATTTAAAAAAATATTCAAATGCAATGGATAATATGATGCAAGAGTTAAAGGACTTTAATTCTATTCTTTGCGGTGATTACAATCTACCAGGATATAGCTGGGATTTCGTAAACGAAGTAACATTAGTTCATGGTTTTCATCCTAACTGGCACATTCGAGCGGCCGTTGAAATTTTTGTAAACCTTGCTAACCGATGTCAATGTAAGCAAATAATTAATGAATTTAATAAAGCAGGAAACTGTTTAGATTTACTCTTTACTGATTTTTTAGATGCTAGTTATCAGAAATCTGATGATTCTTTAATTACTGTATTTGATGAAGCGCATCCTTTTCCTATAGTTGCAACTGTGCGTTTTGGTAAAATGAAAACTGTTACCTTTAAAGAAGAAGTATATGACTTTAACAAAATGAATATTAACAATATAAATTACAAATTAGCACTTATTGATTGGGATTTTGAATTTTCTAATAATTTATCCATTGATGAAATGACATCCATCTTCTATCAAAAAATGTACACTTTAATTGTTAACGAAATCCCTAAAAAAGTTGTTCAATCTTCTTCATATCCTCCCTGGTTTGATTCTGAGCTGAAACGTGCAGTTACTTTAAAGAAAATGTCGCATTACAGATTCAAAGAATCACCTTCCGAAATTACTTATAGTGATTTCAGCCATCAAAGAGCTTTATGTAAAAGATTAACACAAACTAAGCACTGTATTTATATGGAAAAAATTGAACAAGATATTAAAAAGAATCCTCAAAAATTCTGGGGTTTTGTTGATGTAAATAATTCCAAAAATAGAAGCATCCCTGATTCTGTTTATTTGAATGATCTAAAATCATACAGTGGTGATGTCACGGTGAATCTCTTTGCTGACCATTTTAAACAAACCTATACTTCTTCAACTAACTTAACTGATACTGTTCAGAGTTTCCAGCGTATTGATGGAAATTATTTCAATCTTATGCCCTTATACACTTTTCAAATATCTGAAATAGAAATAAAAAAATCGATCTTGGATTTAAGTAATAAATTAAGCATGGGTCCAGATAAAATTCCAGTAAAATTTGTAAAGACTTTCAGTGATCATTTGACAAAACCATTGTTTTTAATTTATCAAAAATCATATAGGTCCGGAATATTTCCATCTATTTGGAAAACATCATTTATTATTCCTGTACCTAAAAAAGGTGACAAGCAAAATGTTGCTAATTACAGGTCTATTGTTAAGAACTCAATTTTCGGGAAACTATTTGACTTGCTAACAGAGTCTCAGATTTCGAATTATTTACGAAAGGTAATTATTAATGGTCAGCATGGATTTATGCCAAAAAGATCAACTACTTCAATTTTAGCCATTTATACCAATTTTA
The DNA here is from genome assembly GCA_963969285.1 of Odontomyia ornata. Lineage (NCBI taxonomy): Eukaryota > Metazoa > Arthropoda > Insecta > Diptera > Stratiomyidae > Odontomyia > Odontomyia ornata. Next base: position 31,588,301 of record OZ017743.1, read on the forward strand.
TTAATGATAGCTTAAAGTGTAAGATACAGGTTGATTCCATTTATACGGATATGAAAGCTGCATTTGACAAAGTAAGTCTTAAATTTTATTACAAAAATTAGAAAAAGTTGGAATTGTTGGAAATGCACTCAAATGGATTGAAGGTTTTTTAGCACACCGTAAATTAATTGTAACAATCAAAAACTTTAAGAGCTACGAGTTGGAAGCCACGTCTGGAGTTCCGCAAGGTTCTCATTGTGGACCGTTACTATTTATTTTTATGATTAATGATTTAATTAAAGTAGTGGAACATTCTCAGATATTACTGTTTGCGGATGATTTTAAAATCTTCAAGTCTATTTCTTGTTACGATGATTACTTGAAACTACAGAGTGATATAAACAAAGTTTATAGCTGGACCTGTCAAAATGGGTTTGAATTCAATACTGATAAATGCGCAATGATTTCTTTTTATAAAATTACATGTCTTAAATTTAACTATTACATTGATAATTGCATGCTGGAGAGAGTCGACTTGGTTAAGGATCTGGGGATTTATTTTGATAGCTCCTTATCTTTTGAATATCACGTTCATTATATTGTAAATAAAGCTAGCAAAAAATTAGGATATATTCAGAGATTCAGTAAAGAGTTTAAAGACTCGTCGATATTTTTAGAATTGTACAAAACACTAGTTAAGCCTTTATTAACATATGCATCAGAAATATGGTCACCTAATACTAACGTACTATCTAAAGAAATTGAACGCATACAGCATAGATTTTTAAGAGCGTACTCTTTTCGTACTGGTAATCCGATGTCATTTAATGATCATGACTATTCAAACATTTTAAAAGTAACAAGACTACCTACTTTAGAATGTAGTCGTACTTATCAAGATTTGCTATTTTTATATAAAGTAATAAACTCAGGAGTCGACTCTCCAGATTTACTAAGAAAGGTAAATTGGCATGTTCCGCCTAGATGTTTACAGCCAACTAATATAGTATTTTCTAAAGAATCGGAACCTATTAATACTTATCTATATAGAAATGTTATTATAAGAGCATCTAATGTTGTTAATAGGAGACTTGGTAATATAGATTTAAATTTTGCTACTGTTAATGAAATTAAAAGAATTTTGAGAGGAAAAATTCTGTTCAATGATGAGCAAATATCTATTATTGAAGAATAACATCTAATTATTTAGCTTCTTACTAACTAAGAGGTAATTTTACGATAATTTAAGCGCCACAAATTGTATTATTATTTTATAATGGGCTATGCCCGTATATTTGAATAAATAAATAAATAAATAAATATATATATATATTATATATATATATATATATATATATATATATATATATATATATATATATATATATATATATATATATATATATATATATATATTGTCGCGTGTTATGGTTCGCGGCCAATAATTTGAAAGTGAAAATGCAATGTCTTTTAAATTAAATTAAAAGAGTTTATTTAATTACTGAAAAATGCACCATCACTTATTTAACTATTTCACGATTTTAATTTTCACTATTAAAAGTCTAACTTCCACTTGTCCATAAAATTCCATCGCAATTGTCTTCTAAAATCACTTCACTTTTACTTGATCGCTTTTCAATTCGCACTCCACACACTTTCGCAGTTTTTACTATCGCGGTTGAAAATGAATCCCCCATTCATTCAGCTCGCCTTTATATATGGTCTCTAGTCATCAATCCATATCTCATACATTGGCGAATGTTCTGCCGAGAGGTACCTGGTATATTCGAGCAGTTTAATGAATGGAGCAGTGACTTACTTTCAGATGTTGTTCATGCTTGGTGGGTTCTCGTGGTTTCGAGTAAATTCATTTTGTTGATGTTCTTGCTCGCAGAATTATTTGTACATGTAACACTGCCCCACCTCAGTTCTTTTCGCCCCGAAAAGATGTGTCAACAGTTGTAGTCGATTCTCCCTGGATGTAATATGGGGCAAGACAGCCCAGGTGCACGATTTTCATTTTGGCTCTTGGCTTACGGTGTTCCAGTATGCGGTATACGACGTCATTGATTCGCTTTGTAACTCGGTATGGTCCCTCCCAATTATGTTGCAACTTTGGAGACCTACCCTTTCGCCGTTGCGGGTTATATAGCCACACCAAGTCATCTTACTGGAAGTCAGTAGAATTTCCCTTTGGATCATACCTGGTCTTCGTGCGGGCAGTAGACAATTCGAGGTTAATGAATTGAGCAGTGACTCACTCTCAGATGTTGATCATGCTTGGTGGGTTCTCGTGGTTTTGAGTAAATTCATTTTGTTGATGTTCTTAATGGTTGTGAACACAATTGCGACAATAGCCCGCAGAATTATTTGTACATGGAACAATATGTATATATATATTGATTGGTCATCATAAAAAGTGTTGCGTTATTTTTTTAAGTTTGAAGAAACCGAATAAATGGTTGTCTGAGGTTACAAGGCCTGGACTATATGATGGGTGCTTCAAAACATCCCAGGAAAGCTCGGTCAATTTTTGCCGGGACATCAAAGATGTGTGTGGTCTAGAATTGTCATGAGGGAAGGCAACGCCTTTTCTATTGATCAATTCAGGCCACTTTTTTTGAATTGCTTGTTGCAATCTGGTAATTTTCTGACAGTATTTGGCTAGATTTTAGCACCTCATGATAAACAATTCCCTTCCAGTCCCACCATACACACAGCATAACCTCATTTGGTGCCAATGCTGGGTTTAGAATCGTTTGTGATGATTCACCTTTTTGACCCTGGTCTTTATCGAACAACATTCTCCTATATTACCCATTTTACATCGCCCGTAATGATTCGCTTCAAAAATGGCTCGATTTCGCAAATGGTTCAAAACCGTTTGGTGATGGATATTCAGTTCCTTAGCAATGTCATGGCTGCTCATGTGTCGGTCAGTCGGATTTTTTATAAGATTCGTCACAATTCCAGTGATTGGTCAACCTGACCGGGGTGCATCTTTGACATCAAAGTTTCCAGAAGGAAAGCAAGGGAACCATCTCTTGGCTGTGGCTTTTGAAAAAGTATTTTGACAAATTTTTTCAAGAGCCTGCGATGCATGCTCACCTTGATCGTAGTGATATAGTGTAATATAACGAGTTTTGTCAGAAATTCCACTCACTTTCAAGTGAATATAAATTCTGACACGAATGTCGAAAAACAAAACTGTCCATATGGAAATTGTAGATTGGAGTGTCACCTTTCAAACGCTTGTCAGTTTGACTCAATCTGAACAGTATTGCCCGACACATGACAGCGAACACCACCAAGTGACAAACAAGGCTCAATACTTTTTAGACTATTCAATATATTATCGCGTGTTATTGTTCGCGGCCAATAATATTAATGTTCCGAAACAGTGAAAACGCACTTTCGTTTATATTAAGTTAAAAACAGTTTATTTCCTAAGAATGCACAATCATTAATTTCACTGCTTTACGAATTGGATCTAGATTTAATTTTTACTATCTATATCACCGAAATCAATTCACTCACTTCACTATCAATCAATATCGCCTTAACTTCGCGCTCCACTCTATCGCAGTTTTACTATCGTGGTTTTTCTATGTCCCCCATTCATTCAGCTCGGCTTTATCTGGGGGCTCTAGTCAATCAATCCATTTCTTGTACATTGGTGAATGTTCTGACGAGAACTATCTGGAATATTCGAGCAATCCTGAATGGCCGCAGTGACGTCACATTCAGATATTGATCATGCTTGGTGGATTCTTGTGTTTTTGAGTACATTCGTTTCTTGATCATGATGTTATTAATAGTTGTGACAAGAATTGTGACAGTAGCTCACAGAATTCTTTGGACATGTAACACTGCTCCAACCTCAGTTCTTTTCACCCCGAAAATATGTGTCCTCAGTTGTAGTTAAGTCCCCCTGTATTTAATATGGCGCAAGACGGTCCAGGTACCCAGTTTTTACTTTGGCTTTCGGCTTGCAGTGTTCCTGTATGCGATATATGACGTCGTTAATTCGCTTTATAGCCCGGGACGGTCCCTCCCAAATACGCTGCAAACTCGGAGACATATCCTTTTGCCGTTGTGGTTGTATAGCTACACCAAGTCATCTTGCTGGAAGCCAGTAGAATTTGCCTTTAGCTCATACCTGGTCTTCGTGTGGTCAGTAGCCGATGCGAGGTGTTTTCACACTGTCCCATGCATCTGGTTCAACCATTGGCTTAGCTCACTTGCGTACTCCGAGATCGTTTGGAGTTTCTCGGGGGGTGTTCCGAACTTTATATCAGCTGGCAGACAAATAGTGTTTCCACAAATAACTTTGGCTGGGGCTTTGCCCATCGATGCATGTTTGGCAGCTCTATACACCATCAAGAATAACGGGATGTGCCGATCCCAGTCCCTTCGGTTCTCATCAATCATCTGAGCGTGGAGCCAGTAGAACCTTCCCCGCAATTTCACTAAGGTCTTGTTAACACCAAGGTAGCCTCACGAGGATCCTTCGTGTATTATTTTAGCCACATTATGGGTTCGGCTTTTAGGAAGAATAGTTCGCATCGTTTAGGAGCTGCCATCCGCGTTTCCCATATCCGCTTGAGTACGCCACCCTCGGCTTGAAGGGAGTTCCATTGTGCCTAATAGCTTTTCAGGGTTGCGCCATGCATCGACACGTCCTGCCACTCAAGCTGCCCAGTTGTCTCCTCCCATACGAGCAATGGTCCAATGTCTTCATCGGCTAACTGGGCATTACGAATCTGCTTCGATGACCAACCTTCATTGAATTCAGCCATTATCACTTGCAGATCAACGGGCGGTGCCTTTTCCTCAATCAGTCGGCAATGCTTGCAGTTAGCTGGACATGGACGACGAGACAGGGCGTCAGCATTTTCATGATCTCCGCCCTTTCGATGAACAATTTCGTAGTTGTTTGATTTCAACCTTTCGATCCTTCTCGCAACTTGTTGCTTGGGGTTTTTGAAGTTCGCTGGGATGGCTATCTCAGCGATGCATGGTCTTTTTGAAGAACAAATTCCTGGCCATTTAAGTACTTGTGGAACCGCTCTTTTATAGCCAATAGCTCCTTGCTGGTCACGCAGTAGTTCCTCTCCCTTTTTGAGAGAACTCAACTGTAACACAAGAGGACTCTTTTGACACCATCGGTCTGCTGGGAGAGTACAGTTCCAACCCCTCCGTTGCTAACATCGGTGTCAACTACAAACATTTTTCCGGGATTGGGACATTCGCACAGCTTCTCCTTCAAGGTCTCAAAGGCTGCCTGGCATTGTTCATTCCAGACATACGGACGATTTTTCTCGGCTAGCCGATGAAAACACTTAGCTATTTTGGATAGTATGTCACCAGACTTAGAAAATTTCTTAGTTGGCGCTTGTTGTTTGATGTTGGCCAACTTTTCACGGATCTAATTTTCTCAGAGTCTGTTTTGACCCCTTCTGCTGATACGATGTGTCCCAGGTATTTTAATTCAGCTGCAAAGAGGGTACACTTGTCCGGACTAAGTTTCAGATTTACGGCTCGCAATCGGGAGAAAACCACTTCTAAGTTTCCTACATGCTCTTCGGACGTTCTCCCGATAACAATGATGCCACCTAAGTAAGCCCAGCAGGTCTTCCAGGTTAATTCTCGTAGTATATATTCAATCAGGCGTTCAAAGGTGGCTGGAGCACTGCAAAGCCCAAATGGCATCACCACAAATCGCCACAATTTGGTCCCAACTGAGATTGTGGCCACTCTTGAGATCGAGTGTAGAAAACCATTTTTCGTCGGCTAAAGTGTCCATGATGTAGTCGATGCGTGGAAGCTGGTAACTATCTTTCTTAGTGAAGTCGTTAAGCTGCATATAGTTGACTCAACAACGAGTGCTACCATCCTTTTTCTTTACTAGAAATACTGGTGCGGCCCATGGACTCAGAGAAGGTTCGATAAAAACTTGTTTTTCAATGTCCGATATCAGTGCGCCCACTTCTCTTTGTTTTTTTTTTGTTTTTTTTTGTGGTAGGGAGGTGAATGCTATTTATGCACAGAGTGTGGGACTCCCATGCGTGACTGGACTACCTACTTAACACCTCCCCTGTCAGCCTGAGAACCCAGCCTGGAACCGTTTGACACATTACTTCGGGCCAGGTCTCGTTTTGTTACGCCGTGGAGCGCCTTCAAGCTGGGGAGTCCCTTTCCTAACGGGAGGGTAGAGGGGAAGAGGAAGTGCCAGAAGAGCGATCCCCCAGCCCTAGCGCCCCCCGTTGCTGTGAGTCCCTTGTATATTTTAGGACTGCCCGAGCATAATGTGCCACCTGGTTCCATTTGTCAACCGATTCGAGCATAACCGTAACTATATTATCCGGGGTGAGCTTCCCCGTTTCCCTGTAATATTTCCTTCACAGCCTGACCCATTTTGTACACGAAAAAAATGTGTGACAGGCATTGTCCTCCTCTGCTGGGCAAAATCGACAATCGGGAGACTGTGACTTACCGATCTTGTGCAGGTAAGACTGAAAACACCCGTGCCCGCTCAAAAGCTGGGTCAGATTGAAGTCAGTCTCACCATGCCTTTGATTTAGCCATGGTCTCACATCCGGCATGAGGCGCGCAGTCCACCTTCCCTTCGTGCAATTCACCCAAGAATGCTGCCAATCGTTGAGCGAGCGCTGTCTCTCTTCGCGGACAACTATCTCCCTCGCATCCTTGTTACGGCGCAGGTAAATAGCGTGGCGCTCCCTGGCAAGGAGGGCGATAGGTATCACGCCTGCAATCACTCTCACGGCCGAGTCGGAGACTGTTGGATACGAAGATGCAATTCTCAGTGCTCCTCTTCTCTGCACCGGTGCCAAACCTCTCCGGTATACCTCCTTGCTGAGAGCGTCGCTCCATACCTCTGCTCCATACAGTAGCACTGACCCTACAGCACTCATCAAGAGGCGTCTTCTTGATGGACTGGGCTCCCCTACGTTGGCCATAAGTCGACTCAGAGCCGATATTCCCAAAGAAGCTTTCTCAACCGTTGCCCTGATTTGCTCAGAGAAATTCATCTTTGAGTCGATCAGTAGCCCCAGGTACTTCACCGCTGGCTTCGATTCGATTTGTATGTCTCCAATACTGATCATCTTTACTCTAGGGATTCTCTTTTTTGTCAAGATGACCACTTTGGTTTTCTCCAGTGCTAAACTCAACCCGCGAGCAGCCGTCCAGTCCCTCACTCGGCGCATTAGCATACCTAGCCTAAGTTGTACTTGTTCAACGGTGCGTCCAGTGACCAGTGCCGTAACATCAGCCGCAAAGCCGACCAAGCGCGACTCATCTGGCATTTCAAGTCTCAGTAGCCCGTCGTAAGACACGTTCCACAGGTCCGGACCAAGGATAGATCCCTGGGCAACACCCGATGTAATTTCCATCCTTCGTTGGCCCTGTGTCGTGTCGTAGAGCAGGCTTCGGTCCTTTAGGTAGTTCCTCAAAAGCCGCATTAAATATTCTGGAACTTGAAAAGAGTTTTCCAGCGTATCCAGAATATCCACTCATCCAGCGGAGTTGTAGACATCCCTGACGTCGAGTGTCACCAACAGGACGATCCGTCGCTTGGTGCAACTATATGCCTCTACCTTTTGGGCCGCGCTCACTACCTCTGCAATCGCATCAATGGTAGAACGTCCTGCTCTAAAGCCATACTGTCGAGAAGATACGTCCCCAGCAGCACGAATCGCGTCAATGAGTCTTCCCTTGATGAGTTTCTCTAGCACTTTCCCAGCCGTGTCTAGCATGCATAACGCGCGGTATGCAGACGGCGATTCGGGATTTCCCTTCCCCTTGCTGATCAGCACGAGCCTCGCCACCTTCCATCGTACCGGGGGAACCCCGTCCCGTAGGCAAGCGTTGAATGTGCTGAGCAGTAAGTCAGGACAATGGCAATAGACTAGCCGCAACACCCTAGCCGGAACACCATCTGGACCTGGAGCCTTCCTCGTTTTCAATGAGAGGACTGCCTCCTCCAGCTCCAGCTGTGTGAAGAGTGGGCACTCGACTGCTGTTTCACCATGGACAGCGTCAACACGGACGGGATGGGCAGGGAAGAGTCCCCGCACTATCGCGACCATCTTTTCCGCGTTATGTAAACAAGGCTTCTGTTCTCTTTGTTTGGCTATAGGAAGACGTCTTGGTGCTTGTCGAATAGGCTTGGCTCCCTTCGTATTTACGACGTGAGATACCATATTTGTTCAGCCTTCATCATCCGGGCTTGTTGAGAAGATATTACTGTACTTTATGCCCAGATCAGAGGCTCGCTTGAATAGCTGCACTGGCAATTTGGCCTCGGCTCCTTTTAAACGCTGATTGTGAGGTGATGGTGGAAACAAGCTGGCAGCTTATGATAGCTGCTCCCGCTTTGATGGCCCTAGTTGAGTCTAAGGTGTTAAGGACTCTAAACGGCACGTATCCGTTCCTTATAGATCTTACAAGGCTTCGTCCCACAATCAAACTGCGTGATGCGGACGTCTTCGTTGGCTCTTTCAAATAAGATCGGTGGTCTCCAGAATCACCATCAAGCTTGGCCCATACATTGCTCTTGGAAGTTTTCGTTCGGTACATCAGTGTTGGTACATACTACCACATTCATCTTGGGAATTTGGACGCCTGGATCCTCCATCAATACTTCGACATCCTGCCATTTCTATTCTCGTATGCCTGAATCCAACGTGATTCCGTATGGTTGCAGAAAATCCATTCCGAGAATGCAGTCATCTATAATGTTCGCGATCAAAAAATTATGTCGAAACGCAAGGTCTCTCAATTGTATCTGGAGGTTGACCTCTCCATGAACAGGCGAAGCTTCCCCCATAGCTCTCCATAGTGAGGAAATCCTGCCCTTGTGAAGTAGTTGTTGCCTCACATGATCTGGTTGGATAATCAATCGGGTTGCACCAGTGTCAATTGCTATGGTGCAATACTCTCCGTCAACTTGACCCGATAGGCATAAGTCCGCTTCTTCACGATGTAATCTTGACACGGTAATGGTGGTGCTGGGGACTCAATTTCCCTAGCCAACACCCCTCCTAGCCAACCTCTGCCCCACGAAGTTGGCTCTTACATGTTTCCCAACTCTTCATTTTGTGAGGCTTCGACTCTGGGCTCCTTACTCTGTCTGGATCTCCTCTTAGCTGCACACCCTGGACAATAGCTCGGTTTTCTTCGCTTCTTGCAGTCTCTTTGCAGATGCCCCTTCTCTCCACAATTCCAGTATCGAGGCGTACTACTTACCTGCGGCTCTCGCTCAATTTACACACGCTCACACCTGCACTCATCTGCCATCACCTCGCGAGCCCGGGCAGTGGTAGGAGTCACATTTTTTGCTGCCTCATAGTTCAGACTATAAGCCAATGCATCTCTAACTGTTCGCTTTTGAGCTAAACGCACGGCTTGCTCCGATTCCCGGTCCTTTAATACGCTGATGAATGCTTCTGTGGCTGCGTCATCTCGGTCTTCTGGTTGGTAGGCTGGGTAAGCTGAAAATGCCAGTCGTTCAATGTCCTGGGCTAGCTGCTGTAGGGTTTCGCCAGACTTCTGCATCCGATTCCGTAGCTGTGACCGATGAATCTGCTTCAGGTAATCGCATAGATAACGAATATCAAGCGCATTCATTATAGCAGCCGAGTTTGAGTGCAACTCAATGCGGATAGTCTCCAAAGGCTCTGCAGCTTGACTTCTTAGGGCAAGAATCAATGCAGTTACTCGTCCTTAGTCATTCCAGTAATTTGTCCTAGCGGCGGCTTCAAACTGGGTTTTTCAAATGCTCCAGACCGTTTGCCCGTTAAATATTGGTGCTTTAACATTTCTGGATGAGCTTTGCTCTGCGGTTATAAGCGGGGCTTGTGAAGTGATTACTACTGCCTTCGCAGTTACCAATTTGGTTCTCACTTTTTCCATCTCATGGTTGATTTTCTCTTCTCTGGTCTTCTCCTTGATCTAGTAAACCTTTTCCTCGATGTATTCACTTTGTATGTTCAAACTACCAAGCTCCGCTTTTTTCCGTTGACTGTTTTTGGAAATCTGCCTTGAATTCTACCGCTTGGTAATCCAGCTTCGCTGACTGTTTATTTAGCTTCGCAGTTAAACTGGATGACTGTTCATTTAGCTTCGTTGATTGTTCGTTTAGCTGCATTGATTGCTCCTCTAGCTTCTGTGTAATGTCTGCCTTGATTTCGAATGTTTGTTGGTTCAGCTTCACAGTTTAACTGGAAGACTGTTGTCGCTGCACTTGCTGCATCAGCATCAACATTCGCATCTACACATTTGCTGGTCCCTTTGATTTTGGCGTTTCTACTTCCCTCTTTACCGCATCTGAGGACTCTCCCGAATTCAGATTCATGCGTCTCGATTCAATCGCGTCACGCAAGCGTGCAATAAGTGCGGCCTTTGTACCTTGCGTAGCCAGAATCGCTGTTCCAACTCTTATTTAAGCTCGGACCTGGTCAATTCCTTAATTTTTAAGTGTAGACTTTGTGGCATTATCATTATTTTAGATCTTATTTTCCACCAGTTTCCACGTTAAAATTCTGATTGTGCACTTTAAAAATGTTTGTAAGTTTTCACTTTCATAATTTTCATTCTTACCTATTATACCTTTGTCGCGTGTTATAGTTCGCGGCCGATAATTTTTAATGTTCCGGGAAAGTGAAAACGCACTGTCGTTTGAATTAAGTTAAAAGAGTTTATGTACTAAGAATGCACAATCATCAATTTCACTATTTTACAAATCAAATTTAGATTTAATTATTCTAACTGTCTTTATCACGAAAATCACTTCACTCACTTCTCTATCAATCAATATTGCCTTTACTTTGCGCTCCGCTCTATCGCAGTTTTACTATGGTGGTTTTCTCATATCCCCCATTCATTCAGCTCGGCTTTATATGGGGGCTTTAGTCATTCAATCTATTCCTCGTATATTGGCGAATGTTCTGACGAGAATTATCTGGAATATTCGAGCAATTCTGAATAGCCGTAGTGACGTTACTTCCAGATATTGATCATGCTTGGTGGATTCTTGTGTTTTTGAGTGCGTTTGTTTATTGATCATGATTTTATTAATAGTTGCGACAACGATTGCGACAGTAGCTCGCAGAATTGTTTAGGCATTTAACACTGCCCCCACCTTAGTTCTTTTCGCCCCGAAAAGATGTGTCGCTATGGGTACTTAAGCCCCCTGGATGTAATATGGCGCAAGACGGTCCCGGTGCCCGCTTTTCATTTTGGCTCTCAGCTTGCGGTGTTCCTGTATGTGATATGCGACGTCATTGATTCACTTTGTAACTCAGTATGGTCCCTCCCAACTATGCTGCAAACTCCGAGACCTACCCTTCCGCCGTTGTGGGTTGAATAGATGTAAGATGACTGCTGGAAGCCAGTAGATTTTGCCTTTAGATCATACCTGGTCTTCACGTGGTCAGCAGCCGATTCAGGGTGTTTTTGCACTGTCCCAGGCATCTGGTTAAACCGTTGCCTTAGCTCAATTGCGTACTCCAAGATCATTTGGGCTTTCTCAGGGGGTGTTAGGAACTTTATATCAGCCGGCAGATTAATAGTCTTTCCACAAAGAGCTTTGGCTGGCGATGCATGTTCCGCGGTTATATACGCCATCGAGAATAATGGAATGTGCCGGTCCCAGTACCTTTGGCTCTCGTTAACCATCTGGGCCAGTTCTTTATTGAGTGTGCTGTTGAAATATTCGACCATTCCATCAGATTGGGGATGCAGCGGTGTTGTCCTCATTTTTAGTATTCCCAGCAGCTTGCACATTTCGCCAAAAACTAGCGACTCCAAGTTTCGGCCTTGATCTGATTGTAGTTCACAAGGTACGCCATATCTACTGACTTGTCGGGACTAAGTTTCAAATCTGCCAGTCGCAATCGGAAGAAAACCTCTTCTAAGTTCCGCACATGCTCTTCGAACGTTTTCCCGATGAAAATGATGTCACCTAGGTACACCAAGCAGGTGTCCCACGTTAGGCCTCTTAGCACGTACTCCATCAGGCATTCGAAAGTGGCTGGAGCATTGCAAAGCCCAAATGGCATCACCATAAATTGCCACAATCCAGTCCCAACTGAAAATGCGGTTGTCTCTCGGTCCTTCTTGTCGATTTCTACTTTCCAGTAGCCACTCTTGAGATCGAGTGTAGAAAACCATTTTGTGTCAGCCAAAGTGTCCATGATGTCATCGATGCGTGGATGCGGGTAGTAACTTTTCTTAGTGACGTCGTTAAGGTGCCTATAGTCGACAAAAAACGAGTGCTGCCATCCTTTTTCTTCACTAGAACTACTGGCGCGGCCCATGGACTGACAGAAGTCTCGATAACACCTTGTTTTTTCATATCAGAGATCAGTCTACTCACATTGGTAGCGAGGCTCGTGCTGATAAGCAAGGGCAACAATCCTGAATCTTCATCTGCATACCGCCCGTTATAAATAGTAGACACGGCTGTAAAAGTGCTAGAGAAACTTATCAAGGAAATACTCACTGGCGCAAGTCGTGCTGCTGGGGACATATCCTCTCGGCAGTACGGCTTTAGGTCAGGACGTTTTACCATTCATGCATTTGCAGAGGTAAAAAGCGTGGTCCAAAAGGCAGAGGCATACAGTCGCCCCAAGGGAACGATCGTCGTGTTGGTGACACTCGATGAGGGAAATGCCTTCAACTGCGCTAGATGGGTGGATATTCTGGATACGCTGGAAAATCCTTTTCAAGTTCCAGAATATCTAATGTGGCTTTTGAGGAACTACCTAAAGGACCAAAGCCTGCTCTACAACATGAAACGAGGACATCGAAAGATGGGAAGTGAATCAGGTGTTGCCCAGGGATCTATTTTTGGACCGGACGTGTGGAATGTATCTTACGACGAGCTTTTGAGATTGGAGATATCAGGTGAGTTGCGTTTGATCGGCTATGCGGCTCTGATCGATGGACACACCGTTGAATAAGCGCAACTTAGACTAGGCATGCTAATGTGCCAAACGAGGGGCTGGATGACTGCTTGTGGGCTCAGTTTAGCACTGCAGAAAAGCAAAGCGTTCGTCTTGGCAGAAAAGAGAATCTGTATTGGAGACATACAAATCGCATCAAAGCCATCGGTGAAGTACCTGGGGCTACTGATCGACTCAAAGATGAGTTTCTCTGAGTTAATCAGGGTAACGGCCCAGAAGGCTGCTTCGAGAATATCGGCTCTGAGTCGACTAATGGCCCAGCCCATCATTTTTCCTGCACCAAAATGATTATATGAGGGAGATGGTTATCCGCGAGGAGAGAGAACGCTCACTCAACGATTGGCAGCAGTCTTGGGTCAATTGCACGAAGGGAAGGTGGACTCCGTGCCTCATCCCGGATGTGAAGTGGTGGCTTAATCAAAGGTATTGTGAGACTGACTTCTATCTGACCTAGCTTTCGAACCGGCGTGGATGTTTTCAGGCTTGCCTGGACAAGATTCGTAAGTCACGGTCACGCGATTTTCTGTTTTGCCAAGGAGAGGAAGATCATGCCAGCCACACATTTTTTGCGTGCACAAAATGGGTCAGGCTGCAAAGGGACCTCTACATGGAGACGGGAGAACTCACCCCGGATATTATAGTCGCGTTGATGCTCGAATCGGTTGACAAATGGAACCAGGTGGCACATTATGTTCGGACAGTCCTAAAAGATAAAAGAGACTCACAGTAGCCGGAAGCGTAGGGCCTGGGGGATCGTTTGTCTGGCGCTTCCTCTTCCCCTCTACCCTCCCGCTAGAAGAGGATCCCTCAGCTTGAAGGCAAAACACAGCGTAACAAAACGCGACCGAAATAATGTGTCAAATGGTTTCAGGCGTGCTTTTGGATCGCGTATCGAGGCCGGAGGAGACTATTGTGAATGCTTGTATATATATATATATATATATATATACATATATATATATATATATATATATATATATATATATATATATATATATATGTATATATATATATATATATACATATATATATATGTATATATATATACACACATATATATATATATATATATATATATATATATATATATATATATATATATATATATATATATATATATATACATACATAAATATATATATATATATATATATATATATATTTATATATACAAGTATATATATATATATATATATATATATATATATATATATATATATATATATATATATATATATATATATATGTATATATGCACATATTTATGCATATGTATATTTATGTATATATTGTTACATGTACAAATAATTCTGCAAGCTACTCTCGCAATTGTTTTTACAACAATGAAGAAGACGAATTTACTCGAAACCACGAGAACCCAACAAGCATGAGCAACATCTGAAACTGAGTCACTGCTCCATTCATTTGCAGTCGCTCGAATGTTCCCGCGAATTCGCCAATGTACGAGAACTGGGTTGAATGACTACAGACCCTATATAAAGGCGAGGTGAATGAATGGGGTGATCATCATTCATTCGACCGCAATAAGAACTGCGATAGTATGTGGGAAGCGATATTATTCGAGTAGTAGAAGAGTGATTTTCGTAAAAGTGAAGTGATTTAGAAGACAATTGCGATAAGAAATTTATGGACAAGTGTTAGATTTTTCATAGTGAAAATTAAAATTAGTGAAAGTGTTAAATTGATCATTGTGCACTCTTTTAAGTTAAATTAAAAGACATTGCATTTTCATTTTCCCGGAACATTAAAATTATTGGCCGCGAACCGAAAACACGCGACAGTGGTGTCAAGAAGTAAGAAAGAAAATTTTGGAAGTGAAAGCGATTAAACATTTTTGAAGTGCACAAAAGTGAGAATTAACGTGGAAACTGGTGGAAAATTTGCCGAAACTATAAAAATGCCAGGAAACTTACATCTAAAAATCAATCAATTGAGCATATCGGAGCTCAAAGAGGAGTTGGAACAGTGAAATTTGGCCACGCAAGGCACAAAGGCCATACTGATTGCACGCTTGCGTGACGCGATTGAGTCGGAAGGTGCGTATCTGGATTCGGGTGAGCCTACAGATGCAGAAAAAGGCGCAGAAGGTGGTGAAGCCGAAACACCAAAACCAAAGGAACCAGAAAATGCGCTGATGCAAATGTTGATGCTGATGCAGCAAGAGCAGCGACAACAGTCATACAATTTAACCAAGAAGCTAGATGAGCAATCAGCGAAATTAAATGAACAAACAACCAAGCTAAATGAACAATCAGCAAAAACGGACCAACAAGCGATCAAAATCAAGGCGGATTTGCAAAAACAGTCAACCGAAATAAAAGCGGAGCTTAGTAGTCTCAACCGCCAAATTAAATGCGTCGAGGAAAAGGTATACCAGGTCGAGGAGAGAATCAACCATGAGATGGAAAAAGTGAAAAAGGACTTGGAAGCAGCGAAGGCAGCAGTAACCGCCTCACCAGCCCCACTTATAACCGCAGCGCAAAGCTCATCTAGAAATGTGCAAGCACCAATATTCGACGGGCAAACGGTCTGGACTATTTACAAAACCCAGTTTGAAGCAGCCGCTTGCATAAATCACTGGAATGAGCAGGAACGAGCAACTGCATTGATTCTTGCCCTAAGAGGCCCAGCTGCCGAGCTGTTGCAGACGATCCCCGTTGAATTACACTCAAACTCGAATGCTATAATGAATGCGCTCGACATGCGTTATGGAGACGATCATCTGAAGCAGATTTATCGGTCACAGCTAAGGCATCGAATGCAGAAGTCTGGTGAAACCCTACAGCAGCTAGCCCAAGACATTGAGCGACTGGCACTTTTGGCTTATCCAGCCTACGACCCAGAACATCGAGATGATGCGGCGACCGAAGCAGTCATCAGCGCACTAAAGGACCCGGAATTGCAACAAGCCGTGCATTTAGCTCAAAAGCAAACGGTTAAGGACGCATTGGCTTACAGTCTGAACTTTAAGGCAGCCAAAAATGTGACTCGTACTACTGCCCGGGTTCGTGAGGTAGTGACAGACGAGTGCAGGTGTGAGCGCGTGGAAATTGAGCGAGACCCGCATGTAAATGGTGCGCCTAGATGCTGGAATTGCGGAGGGAAGGGGCACTTGCAAAGAGACTGCAAGAAGCGAAGAAAACCGAGCTATTGTCCAGGGTGTGCAGCTAGGAGGAGATCCAGACCGAGTCAGGAGCCCAGAATGGAAGCCCTTCAAACAGAGGGGTCGGGAAACATGTAAGAGCCAACTTCGTGGGGCAGAGGTTGGCTAGGAATATCGTCGTCCCCAGCACCACCATCACCGTGTCAAGACTACATCGTGGAGAAACGGACTTATGCCTCCCGGTTCAAGTTAACGGAGAACACTGCACCATAACAATCGACACTGGTGCAACCCGATCGATTATCCGACCAGACCTAGTTAGACAGCAACAACTTCACAAGGGCAGAATTTTCTCACTACGGACAGCTACGGGAGAAACTGCACCTGTTCATGGAGAGGTCAACCTCCAGATACAATTGGGAGACCTTGTGTTCCGACATAATTTTCTGGTCGCGAACATTATGGATGACTGCATTCTCGGAATGGATTTTCTGCCACCACATGGAATCACATTGGATTTGGGCAAACGGGTATTGAAATGGCAGAATGTCGAAGTATTGATGGAGGATCCCAGCGTCAAAAATTCCCAAGATGAATGTAGTGGTATGTACTGACACTGATGTACCGAATTCTTCCGAAAGCATTGTATGGGCCAAGCTTGATGGGGATTCTGGAGACCACCGATCTTATCTGATAGAGCCAACGAAGACGTCAGCATTGCGCAGTTTGATTGAAGGACGGAGCCTTGTAAGATCTTTAAGGAACGGATATGTGGCGGTGAGAGTCCTTAACGCCGCAGACTCAACCACGAACATCAAAGCGGGAGAAGTCATCGGCAGCTGCCAGCCTGTTTCCACCATCATCTCTTTGGAAGCTACTCACAACCATCATCGGAAAAGGAGGCAAGACACAGACAAAACTCGGGAATTCACGTCTGCAATATTGAAGCAAGTCAAATTGCCAGTGCAGCTATTCAAGCGAGCCTCTGAGCTGGTCACCAAGTACAGTGACATCTTCTCAACAAGCCCGGATGACCAAGGTGGAACGAGTATGGTAACTCACGTCATAGATACACAGGGAGCCAAGCCGATTCGATAAGCACCGAGCCGTCTCCCTATAGCCAAACAAGGAGAAGTGAGCGCGCTGATCTCGGACATGGAAAAACAAGGCGTTATCGAACCTTCTGCCAGTCCATGGGCCGCGCCTGTAGTTCCAGTAAAGAAAAAGGATGGGAGCACTCGTTTTTGTGTCGACTATAAGCAGCTCAACGACGTCACTAAGAAATATAGTTACCCGCTCCCACGCATCGATAACATCATGAACACTTTAGCCGACGCAAAATGGTTTTCTACACTCGATCTCAAGAGTGGCTATTGGCAGGTAGAAATCGACAAGAAGGACCGAGAGAACACCGCATTTTCAGTTGGGACCGGATTGTGGCAATTTGCGGTGATGCCATTTGGGCTTTGCAATGCTCCAGCCACTTTCGAACGCTTGATGGAGTACGTGCTACGTGGTCTAACCTGGAAAACATGTTTCGTGTTCCTAGATGACACTATCGTCATCGGCAGAACGTTCGAAGAGCATGTGCGGAACTTAGAAGAGGTTTTCTCCCGATTACGACTGGCAGATTTGAAATGTAGTCCCGACAAGTGTACCCTTTTCGCAGCTGAAATAAAATACCTAGGACACGTCGTATCAGCAAAAGGGGTCAAAACAGACCCTTAGAAAAACGAAGCCGCGAAAAGCTGGCCAACACCAAACAACAAGCACCAACTACGAAGTTTTCTGGGTCTGGCAACCTACTATCGAAGATTCGTCAAAGACTTTGCCAAAATAGCTAAGTGTCTCCATCAGCTAACCGAGAAAAATCGTCCGTATGTCTGAAATGAACAATGACAGACAGCCTTTGAGACCCTGAAGGAAAAGCTGTGTGAATCACCCGTGCTGGCGTATCCGAAACCCGGAAAAATGTTTGTAGTTGACACCGATGCAAGCAACGGCGGTATTGGAGCTGTACTCTCCCAGCAGATCAATGGCGAAGAAAGAGTCCTCTCTTCTTATAGTCGAGTTCTCTCAAAAAGTGAGAGGAACTACTGCGTGACCAGGAAGGAGCTATTGGCTATAATAGAGGCCACCAAGCAGTTCCACAAGTATCTATATGGCCAGAAATTTGTTCTTCGAATGGACGATGCATCACTGAGATGGTTGCTCAGCTTCAAAAACCCCGAAGGACAAGTTGCGAGATGGATCGAAAGATTGCAGTCATACGACTACGAAATTGTTCATCGGAAGGGTGGAGTTCATGGAAATGCTGATGCCCTATCCCGCCGTCCATGTCCAGCTACCTGCAAGCATTGCCGACGGATTGAGGAAAAGGAACCGCTCGTTGATCTGCGATTGATAACGGTGGAATTCGATGAAGGTTGGTCATCGGAGGAGATTCGAAACGCCCAGTTAGCCGATGAAGACATCGGGCCATTGCTCGTATGGAAGAAGACGACTGGGCGACCTGAGTGGAAAGACGTTTCAATGCATGGCGCAACACTGAAAAGCTATTGGGCACAATTGAACTCCCTTCAGGTGGAGAGTGGCGTACTCAAGCGGAAATGGGAAACGGCGGATGGCAGCTCCTATAGGATGCAAACTATACTACCCAAAAGCCGATTCCACGATGTCATTAAGGAAATGCATGAAGGATCCTCGGGAGGCCACCTTGGTGTTAACAAGACCTTAGCGAAATTGCGGTAAAGGTTCTACTGGCTCCACGCTCGAGAAGACGCAGAGGACTGGTGTCGCAGTTGCACAATTTGCGCGTCCGTAAAAGGCCCAAGGCGACGACTGAGAGGACAAATGCAAACCTATAACGTAGGCATGCCATTCGAAAGGATTGCTGTTGACATCGCTGGACCCTTTCCTGAATCCGATTGGGGAAATCGATATACGCTGGTTGTAGCCGATTATTTCAGCAAGTGGCCCGAGATCAACCCCATTCCCAACCAGGAAGCAACTACCGTAGCTGAACAGCTAGTGTTAAATTGGGTCAGTAGGTACGGCGTACCTTGCGAATTACATTCAGATCAAGGCCGAAACTTTGAGTCACTAGTTTTTGGCGAAATGTGTGAACTACTGGGAATACGGAAAAAGAGGACAACACCGCTACATCCCTAATCCGATGGAATGGTCGAACGGTTCAACGGCACGCTCAATAAACATCTGGCCAAGATGGTTGACGAGAACCAAAGGGACTGGGACCGACATATCCCACTATTTTTGATGGCGTACAGAGCTGCCAAATACGCATCGACGGGCCAAGCCCCAGCCAAAGTCATTTTTGGAAAGACTATTCGCCTGCCAGCCGATATAAAGTTCGGAACACCCCCTGGGAAACCCCAAACGATCTCGGAATACGCAAATGATCTAAGGTAATGATTGAACCAGATACACCGGACAGTGTGAAATCACCTCGAATCGGCTACTGACCACATGAAGACCAGGTATGATCTCAAGGCAAACTCTACTGGCTTCCAGCAAGATGACTTGGTATGGCTATATAACCCGCAACGGCGAAAGGGTAGGTCTCCAAAGTTGCAGTATAATTGGGAGGGACCATACCGAGTTGCAAAGCGAATCAACGACGTCGTATATCGAATACAGGAACATCGTAAGCCAAGAGCCAAAATGAAAATCGTGCACCTGGGCCGTCTTGCCCCATATTATATCCAGGGAGAAAAGACTACAACTGGCGACACATCTTTTCGGCGCAAAAAGAACTGAGGTGGGGGCAGTGTTGCATGTACAAATAATTCTGTGAGCTACTGTCGCAGTTGTTTTCACAACAATGAAGAACACGAATTTACTCGAAACCACGAGAACCCAACAAGCATGAGCAACATCTGAAAGTGAGTCACTGCTCCATTCATTTGCAGTCGCTCGAATGTTCCCGCGAATTCGCCAATGTACGAGAACTGGGTTGAATGACTACAGACCCTATATAAAGGCGAGGTGAATGAACGGGGGGATCATCATTCATTCGACCGCGATAAGAACTGGAAGCGATATTATTCGAGTAGTAGAAGAGTGATTTTCGTAAAAGTGAAGTGATTTAGAAGACAATTGCGATAAGAAATTTATGGACAAGTGTTAGATCTTTCATAGTGAAAATTAAAATTAGTGAAAGTGTTAAATTGATAATTGTGCACTTTTGTAATTAAATAAACTCTTTTCAGTTAAATTAAAAGACAATGCGTTTTCACTTTCCCGTAACATTAAAATTATTGGCCGCGAACCGAAAACACGCGACAATATATATATATATATATATATATATATATATATATATATATATATATATATATATATATATATATATATAGATATATATATATATATATATATATATATATATATATCTATATGTATATATATATATATATATATATATATATATATATATATATATATGTATATATATATATATATATATACATATATATTTATATATCTATATAGATATACATATATATATAGATACATATATATACACAATATATAAATAAATATATACATATATATATATATATATATATATATATATATATATATATATATATATAGAGATAGATATATATATATATATATATATATATATATATATATATATATATATATATATATATATATATATATATATATATAGATAATATACATTTAAATGTACGACCATATACAAATGATAGGATTAAAAACAACTGAATAATTGTATTAATCGTCACCAGAAGAAATATTCACTTTGGCAGTGCGTTTTCTTACTAGCTTTACTTTATGACTTCTATTCACCCTAAAAAGACCAGATTATATGGAACCAATGTTCAATACTGACTCCATTATCAAGTAGACATGAATACACACCTTGAAGTAGAAAATAATTTTGAATATCGTAGCAACGAATTTAGCGATTATATGTACACTAATTAAGTTGCAATATAATTGATTTCCATTAATAATATCTATTGAAACATATCAAGGCACTAGAACACTATATAACTATTCTAAACAGTATACTGAAAGTAGACATCCTCATAAATTCGTCTATACATGCATGTTTCACAAGAATTAAAGGCATAGAGCAAACATGACATAGAGAAAGATGTGAAAACTACGGTAGAAAGAAAATGAAATAAAATCCATTCGAAAATTTCAAAACGACAAAATCATAAACGTGCTACGGAAATCAGGAAGCATCTTTTATACTTCATCAAAGCAACAGCGTCTATTTTCGCGGATCTAATGTGCGTTTTTTAGAGGTGTAGAATTTTAAGTTGGCAAAACTTTTTAATGCTACATATGGTGTGGCAGCCGTCATGCATTTCACGCTTAGTTTCGTTTGCCGTTTTATTGTAAATAGGATAGGATGGATGACAACATTCACTGCTTTATCTGCGAGATACGGCCCGAATTATTGGTTAGAGTAGACAAAAATTGGACCTCTCGTATTGTAATAAAAATAACAAGGTGGGTGGACAAACCAACGCTCATGTCAGAAAGCTTTTGTACCCAACGTCTCAGAAATGCAATCACCAGCAACGAATAAAGTCAAAAAATATGTCAAAGAGATGTGCACGTTTAAAACAAAATCCATTGTTTTTCTATTTTCAACGGTCGTCAGTTTGTTGCAAACCACCAAAAATCACTCACTCATGAATTCCCAAAAATATTAATGTTATTGCCCTTACTTGAAAATTTCAACAAGATCAAATCAAAACTGCAGCGATTCGATGGAAAGTCCATAAAATACCAAAATCATATGTTATTGCTGATTTAATTGGATAAATTTCAAATGGCTATAACCTCCATGTATTCATCAAACTTACAAGGCTTAAGTCTCTTTTCTAGGACTAATTAAATATTAAATTTCGTTCAGATTAGTGGTACCCATAAGATTTTATCGGGGAAAATTTAAAATTCGAATATCATACTATTATTAACAAAGTTGAGTGAAATTTGACTTCTGAGGTATTTGTTGTTGTTGTACTCATAAACATCTACCTCGATATTTTTTTCAGATTTATCCGATCACAGGTGCTCAATTGCGAGAGGGGACACAAATTTTTCGTGTATTTTCCCTCCCTGTGCACCCCTCGAAGCAAAAAGTGTCAAATGAAGACCTGTTTTGAAAAGTTCTTATCAGGACCTTTCATTTGATACCCATATCGGCTACGTTTGATGAAATTTCGTTTTTTGGGCGCCACTCCCTATATGGGGAGACCCCCTTAAATACCTTATAACATTTTGTTGCAGTTGAACTTGGAATAGAACACAACTCTACACCTGCATGCAAAATTTGATGTTTCAAGCCTGTTTGCGAGAAAAAGTGCTGTGACACACGGACGGACAGGCAGGAAGCGATTTTAGTAGGGCTTTGTAAAATTATTTTACAAAACGCTAGTAAAAGCAATTTTATGGCAATCAAAACAATTTATCCATATTTTATTTCATTTCACAGCCCTATACATCTAAAAACAACAACCTGTATGTAGTTGTCATACGCCATTGAGCCACCGGCTGGCAATCGATAATAAAGTAGAAGTAGAATCGTAGAGGCTGACGGTAAAGGTCGTAAAATATAACACAGCGGCGCGAGGAGATGTACTATATCAGAACATATATATATATATACATGGTAAAATGAATACTTTAGCTTGACAATATTTTTGGTGGCTACACCTAGATTGAGCACTATTCAAAGAATTGTGATATTTGCAACACACTTCTAGTAGGTAAAAATAAATCTTTTTTTGTTGATTGGGTACTTGAATTAATAACTTGTATTTTCAACTAAAATGAAATAACATGTCATTATTGGCCATCTACTCGTAGTTATGAAAATTTTCCACTTTTCTTGCAATTTATGGATTTCATGTTGTAAAAACTGTTCATTTTTCGATGTTTTCAAAAGATTGAAGCTGCTACTCGTATTTGGCCAGAACATGGGTTATTAACCGGAACAATAAAAATCGAAGAGTGCTATACCAAAAAATACGGTAATTGGGCTAGCATTTCCTTATCTTGCAACATGAGGCCGAGCGGTGCCTTG
>OZ017743.1:31613988-31616488 GCA_963969285.1 Odontomyia ornata
CCCAGGTAACCGATACACCTGGCTATTCAAGCTTACAAAATAATGATTGTAGTTAAGTAGTGATTAAGGAAAAACAAATTTTTTAATAGTAAAAGGATTAGGCAATTAGCGACGAAGTAAAATAACTTTGAGGGATTAGATGTAATTAGAGATTCATTTTAACAGTTTAAAGAGTTACGTATAAATATTAGGACACTTAAACTAAGGAAGTAGAGAACGAAACAATTGCACACTTAATTTAAAATAAAAAGAAATAGAACTGAAGGGTATATACTTTCTTTCATGTTTTTATATGAAAAAAAAAGAGCCGAAATAATAGAAAAATTCCACGAAGCCTAAACTTCAAAATTAATGAATTGATCATGTCGGAGTCTAAGGAAGTGTTAGAACAGCGAAATCTGGCTACGCAAGGTACACAGGCCACACTGATTGCACGCTTGCGTGACGCAATTGAATCGAAGGGCACGTATGTAGATTTGGGTGAGCTGTCAGATGCAGAAAAAGGTGCAGAAGGTGGTGAAGCAGAAACACCGAAACCAAAGGAACCAGAAAATGAGCTGATGCAAATGTTGATGCTGATGAAGCAAGAGCAGCGACAACAGTCATCCGATATAACTGAGAAGCTCAATGAACAGTCGTCCAATATAACTGCAAAGCTATATGAACAATCAGCCAAGCTAGACCCACACGCGCTTGAAATCAAGGCAGACATCACATAAAGGCTGGATGAGCAATCAGCGAAGCTAGACCAAAAAACACTCAAAATCACGCCAGACATTATACAGAAGCTGGAAAAACAGTCAATGGAGCTCGGTAGTCTGACGAACAAAATGAAATGCGTTGAGGAAAAGGTTTAAATGGTCGAGGAGAAGCTCAGCCAGGTTAAGCTATGAGACCAGCCAGGTCGAAGAGAGAATGAGCCATGCGATGGAAAAAGTGAAAAAGGAACTAGAAGTAGTAAAGGCAGTAGTAACCACCTCACCAGCCCCGCTTACAACCGCAGCGCAAAGCTCATCCAGAAATGTGAAAGCATCAATATCTTCGGTTCAAAACAGCTAGCCCAAGACATTGAGCGACTGGCACTTTTGGCTCACCAACCAGAACATCGAGATGATGCAGCGACAAAAGCGTTCATTAGTGCATTAAAGGACCAGGAATTGCAACGAGCTGTGCGTTTAGCCCAAAAGCAAACGGTTAAAGATGCTGGAATTGCGGAAAGAAGGGGCATGCTGGAATTGCGGAAAGAAGGGGCAACTACAAAGAGACTGCAAGAAGCGAAGAAAACCGAGCTATTGTCCAGGGTGCGCAGCTGGGAGAAGGTCTAGACCAAGTCAGTAGCCTCGAATAGAAGAACTTCAAACTGAAGGGTTGGGAAACATGTAAGAGCTAACTTTGTGGGGCAGAGGTTGGCTAGGAGGATCGACGTCCCAAGCACCACCACCACTGTATCGAGACTATATCGTGAAGAAGCGGGCTTATGCTTTCCAGGTTAAGTTGACGGAGAACACTGCACCATAAAAATCGACACTGGTGCAACCCGATCGATTATCCGACCAGACCATGTGAGGCAACAACTACTTCACAAGGGCAGAATTTTCTCACTACGGTCAGCTACGGGAAAAACTGCATCTGTCCATGGAGAGGACAACCTCTAGATACAGTTGGGAGACCCTGTGTTCCGACATATTTTCTGGTCGCGAACATTATAGATGACTGCATTCTCGGAATGGATTTTCTGCGACCACATGGAATCATGTTGGATCTGGGCAAACAGGTATTGTAATGGCAGAATGTCGAAGTATTGAGAGAGGATCCCAGTGTCCAAATTCTCAAGATGAATGTGGTAGTATGTACAGAAACTGATGTACCAAAACCTTCCGAAAACATTGTATGGGCCAAGCTTGATGGTGATTCTGGAAACCACTGATCTTATCTGATAGACCCAACGAAGACGTCGGCATTGTGCAAATTGATTGTGGGACGAAACCTTGTAAGATCTGTAAGGAACAGATACGTGCCGGTTAGAATCCTTAACACCGCTGACTCAACCACGAGCATCAAGGCGGGAGAAGTCATCGGCAGTTTCCTGCCTCTTTCCAAGATCATCTCTTTGGAGGTAACTCACGAACATCATTGGAAAAGGAGGCAAGACACAGACAAAGTCCGGTAATTTGAGTCTGCAATATTGAAGTAGACTAAATTGCCAGCGCAGCTATTCAAGCAAGCCTCTGATCTGGTCACCAGGTCCAGTAGCATCTTCTCAACAAGCCCGGATGACCAAGGCCGAACGAGTATGGTAGATCACGTTATAGAACCACAGGGAGCCAAGCCCATTCGACAAGCACCGAGACGTCTTACTATAGCCAAACAGGGAGAAGTGAGTGCACTGCTCTCACAGTTGGAAAAACAAGGTGTTATCGAGCCTTCTGTCAGGCCATGGACCGCGCCAGTAGTTCTAGTAAAGAAAAAGGATGGTAGCACCAGTTCTTGTGTCGACTAT
>OZ017743.1:31621488-31623988 GCA_963969285.1 Odontomyia ornata
GGTTCGCGGGGTAGTGACAGACGAGTGCCGGTGTGAGCGCGTGGAAATTGAGCGAGACCCGCATGTCAATGGTGCGCCTAGATGCTGGAATCGCGGAGAGAAGGGGTGCCTATAGGGATACTGCAAGAAGCCAAGAACACCGAGCTATTATTCAGGATGTGAAGCCAGGAGAGGAGTCAGGGGCCCGCACTGGAAGCCCTTTGAAATGAGGGGTCGGGAAACATGTAAGAGCGGAGCGGGGCAGAGGTTGGCTAGGAGGATCGACGTCCCCAGCAACACCATCACCGTGTCAAGACTAGATCGTGGAGAAGTGGACTTATGCCTTCCGTGTCAAGTTGATGGAGAACATTGCACCATAACAATCGACACTGGTGCAACCCGGTCGATTATCCGACCAGACCATGTGAGGCAACAACTACTACGCAAGGACACGATTTTCCCTCTATGGACAGCTACGAGAGAAACTGCACCTGTCCATGGAGCTGTCAACCTCCAGAGACAGTTGTGAGACCTTGCGTTCCGACATAATTTTCTGGTCGCGAGCATTGTGGATGACTGCATTCTCGGAATTGATTTTCTGCGACCACATGTATTCACGTTGGATTTGGGCAAACTTGTATTGAAATGGCAGAATGTCGAAGTATTGATGGAGGATCCCAGCGTCCAAATTCCCAAGACAAATCCGATAGTATGTATCAACACTGATGTACCAAAATCTTCCGAAAAAATTGTATGGGCCCAGCTTGATGATGATTCTGGAAACCACCGATCTTATCTGATAGACCCAACGAAGACGTCCACATTGCGCAGTTTGATTCTAGGACGAAGTCTTGTAAGATCTATAAGAAACGGTTACGTGCCGGTTAGAGTCCTTAACACCGCAGACTCAACCACGAGCATCAAGGCGGGAGAAGTCATCGGCAGCTGCCGGACAGTTTCCAGCATCACCTCTTTGGAAGCCACTCACAACCATCATTGGAAAAGGAGGCAAGACGCAGACAAAGCCTAACAATTTGCGTCTGCAATATTGAAGCAGATTTAATTGCCAGGGCAGCTATTCAAGCGAGCCTCTGATCTGGTCACCAAGTACAGAGAAATCTTCTCAACAAGCCCGGATGATCAAGGCCGAACGAGTATGGTAACTCACGTTATAGAACCACAGGGAGCCAAGCCCATTCGACAAGCACCGAGACGTCTTCCTATAGCCAAACGACGGGAAGTGTTATCGAACTTTTTGTCAGTCCATGGGTCGCACTAGTAGTTCTAGTAAAGAAAAAGGATGGTAGCACCAGTTCTTGTGTCGACTATAGGCAGATTAATGACGCCCTTAAGAAAGAAAGGAGCCCTCTTATATGCATTGACAACATCATGGACACTTTAGCCGACACAAAATGGTTTTCTACACTCAATCTCAAGAGTGGCTAATGACAGGTAGAAATCGACAAGAAGGACCGAGAGAAGACCGCATTTTCAGTTGGGACTGGATTGTGGCAATTTGTGGTGATGCCCTTTTGTTTTGCAATACTCCACCCACCTTCGAATGCCTGATGGACTACGTGCTATGAGGCCTGACCTGGAAGACCTGCTTTGTGTACCTAGATGAAATAATTGTTATCGGGAAAACGTACGAAGAGCATGTGTGGAACTTAGAAGAGGATTTCTCACGATTGAGACTGGCAAATTTGAAACTCAGTCCCGACAAGCGTATCCTTTTCACAGCTGAGGTTAAATACCTCGGACACGTTGTATCAGCAGAAGGGGTAAAAACAGACTCTGAGAAAATTTAAGATTTGAAAAGCTAGCCAACACCCAAGAGCCAGCGCCAACTACGAAGTTTTCTGAGTCTAGCAACCTACTACCGAAGATTCGCTAAGTGTCTCCATCAGCTGACCGAGAAAAATCGTTCATATATCTAAAATGAACAATGCCAGGTAGCATTTAGACCTTGAAGGAGAAGCTGAGGGGTTCACCCGTGCTGGCAAATCCAAAGCCCGCAAAAATGTTTGTAGTTGTCACCGATGCGAGCAATGCCGGTATTGGAGCTGTACTCTCCCAGCAGATTAATGGCGAATAAAGAATCCTTTCGTATTACAGTCGAATTCTCTCAAAAAGTGAGAGGAACTACTGCGTGACCAGGAAGGAGCTACTGGCTACAATAGAGGCCACCAACAAGTTCTACAAGTGCCTATATGGCCAGAAAGTTGTTCTTCGAACAGACCCAGGATCGCTGAGATGGCTGTTCGACTTCTGAAGCCCCGAAGGACAAGTTGCAAAATGGATCGAAAGATTGCAGTCATGCGATTGCAAAATTGTTCATCGGAAGAGTGGAGTTAATAGAAATACTGACGCCCTATCCCGTCATCCATGTCCAGCTAACTGCAAACATTGCTAACGGCCTAAGGAAAAGGAGCCGACCGTTGAACCACAAGCGATAACGGCCAAATCCGATGAAGGTTGGTCATCGGAGGAGATTGGAAATACCCAGTTACCCGATGAAGAG
>OZ017743.1:31628988-31768988 GCA_963969285.1 Odontomyia ornata
TAAAGGTTGTCATTTAAATGCTACCTTGCAATAATATTATGTAACAATGCTTTATGACACGAAACGGTTCGATTCGTACCAATTGAATTAACTTTTCAAGGATGTAAAAACAAGGTTAAATCTTTCAATATTAAGAATATGATTTTTATATTAAATTTAGAAGAATGATCAATAAATCGACACGTTCCTCCATAAAAATGAGTCAAATGCAATTTCTCAAAAAATTAATATTGCCGATTCAATTTCGAAAATATGGCATAATTCATTGTATTGGTTTACGTGTACCGTATACATATTTCGTTAACGTTGTGACTTTTGCAACATTTACAATCAAAATAAAAAAATAGATTATTGAGCAGAAATGCTCTACCTTGGTATAAGTTCTGTTAATTTTAAAGTTTTTATGTACAATAGTTCAATTTATGATATTGAAAATTACAATGTGACTTGCAATCGACATTGTTAGAAGTGACTAGTCCGATTTTGTGGGTAACTGAATGTGAAAAGTATGAATTGCTTCTTCTCTATAATTTATACTCAGAATAACTTTGAATTAATATCAATAGCGACCTGAGTTCACCTATCTACTCATTACATCATCATTTATTCTTTCGTTCTCAAAAGTCTTTCTAATCGTACATTTCACTTCTCGCTTTATAGTTTATATCGTTTTTTTTTTCTTTCATTCTTAAACTTTGGAAAAGTTATCCGTAAAATGACATGAGGAGAAAATAAATCAATACTCCATTAAAATGCGCTGTATAGTCAGTGTCGATACACATACATACATCATATACATGAGAATATGTTTAACTTTCCATTATAAGTGTACTTCCTTCAATTCTTTTCCTACACTTATTTGCCTATATATCTATCCACCATCTATTTATTTTATATTATACATACATGGCTGCCAAGTAGTGACATTTGGTCTGCGAAGAGGTTGCCGCATTGAAAAGGATATGCGAGCTTCGGAAAACAAATAGGTATCACGAAATCGTTCTGCCAATATGGCCACTCGGGAAAGTGTTTTGCGACAGGCAACTGCAACACCTGGCAATGATAAAGCCGATCACAAAGCCAGAATGGATGGTGGACTAACTGGCTGCAAATGGACCTTGATCGTTGTATATTTAATTAAGCTTTTGGCGAAGAGCTCAAACTTTTTCAGCAGTTCGTAGTTATGGTTGGCATAGATCACGAATATATTATATTCGGTATCATTGTGTCGTGGTGAATACTTGATTCGCTTGATTTCAGCTGTAAAGTTTACGATGGGACGTATCTCTTCGAGCTCAGGTTGAAAGATAGCCCATAGTGACTTTCGTGAGAAGAAATCACTATTCGCATAGAATATCACTAGGAAACCACTAACGATGATCAAGGACAGCAGCACCTTATTCCTTCTCATAGCTCGCGATGGTCTTCGGATGCCTTTCCGCTCACCTAGACAAAATATTCTAATATTTTCTAAGTCTTTCTTAACTAAACTAACCTCTTTCATGATTGGAGCCTGTTGATCTTCTTGCTGAGTTTGACAGAGTTCCATGTTCTAGCCTGAGGCAATGTTCCGGTGAATTTCTCAAGTGTTTGATGTTCCCTTTTGTTTTCTTGAGTACGTTTTGCTCCGACCAAATCCTACACACAAACGATCGTCAACGGAGTATGTCAAGAGGTAGAAAAGCACTTGAAATGTTCTAGACAGCACAAACTACGATCGCGAACCATCGATCACCACAAAAAGTTCTTTTCTTTTTCTTCGCCGCCATGTGGCTGTCAAAAATCCCGGTTGTCACCTCGGACAAAACATCTGTGTGTGGAATGGCACGCCATATGGCGGCAATGTGCCTCTCCAGTTGTCGCCAGTGGCATAGTTTTCTCGATGGCCACGGTGGAGGGGCATTTCCAGATGGCTATGTCTCGAAATGTGCCGGGGTTGGATTAATTCTATATTTCGAATATTTATATCCACGGATCTAAATATTTGGACAGAAAAAAAATAAATATTTTCTGCACAACGATATCCGCACGATAGATGAAGTCCGCTGGCACTTCGAGGACATATCCATCTGGCCGGTTGTAAGGGTTCGGGATCGGAATCACTTCGATTCCCGGGCGTAGGCGTCACATTACACATTCCCCCCCCCCAAAATCGAAGTAATTACGATCCCGTCTCCTATATAAAAGGTCTTGGTTAGGGCCATGGCGGGTCGAAGGTCGGTTCCGAGGAATAGGCTACACCCATGTTCGTGAAGACTCGACAGTGACTATATGGTAGGGAGTCGGGTGTTATTCGGAGGTCTTCGTCTAGGCAAAGATTGGGGTACGCCAAGGTTTTTCGTGGGAAATAGTTGCACTTCATCGTCTAAGGTCTTTTGCGTGGTAAATTCCCAGGGTTTTACCAGTCATGTCCGCGATGAGGTATCGGGTGGGGCTTATTACTTGTAGGACTCGACACTTCACGAATTTCTTGTCTAGTTTGGCATTGTAATGGCGGGTGGCATCGCTCTGTCGGAAATTTCGACGATATATCTCGTCGCCTACCTTAAAGCCAGAAGGATGAGATCGCAAGTTGTACCGCTCCTCTCCCATCCGTCTACTTTCTTCAATCTTCTCCCGCAGTTGATCTCGCAGAAGTTGGAGCTTTTCGTGGAGTTCTAGAACCACGATTGGGTCCTCTAGCGATTTCAGCTGCCGCAATAGCCGGTAAGCGCTCCCATGACAGATCATGTACTGGCCGAACACTGCGAAATACGGCGAAATGCCGGTGGTGGCGTGGTACGACGAGCGCAGCGCACTAGTGATGGCGGACAATTTGCGATCCCAGTCCTTCTGATTCGGGTGGACATAGGCGCGGATGGCCGCTATGAGCGTACGATTCAGTCGTTCGGATGCGTTGGCTTGTGGTGAATAGACGGCAGTTCGTTGGTGGATGATGCCGTATTTGGACATTAGGTCTCGGAACTTGCTGGAGGTGAACTGGACCCCATTGTCGGAGACAAGTTTCTCCGGAACTCCAAACATGTGAAAGACTCGGTTCTCCAAACAGCTGATTATAGGTCCAGTGTGCATGTTACGTAGTGGTTCTATGATAGGGAATTTAGAGAGCTGGTCCAGGACCACGACAGCTCCCGTGTGACCAGAAGCAGATCGAGGGTAAGGACCGATAAGATCAATGTACAAGCGCTGGAACACGCGTTCGGGGACCTCAACCTTACCCATGGGTGGCCGAAGAATGGTGTTGGGCGCTTTAGTGCACTTGCATAGCTCACAGGAGGCTACGTACGCTTTTATCTGTTGTGCCATCTTAGGCCAAAAGAAACAGGTTTTCAACCGCCTAAGTGTACGACCGTATCCGCCGTGCGCACTTGATGGGTGGTCATGAGCCCGTCTGATAAGATCAGTGGTTAATTCTTCGGGCACCCACAACTTCCACTGTTCTTCTTCTTGTATGGGGTCTCCGGATGCGTGTCCCATCCGCTTATAAATAAATCCATCCGTCAACCGCAGTTCAGGCAGCTGGGGCTGTTGATTCTGGATAGTGTGAATCGGTTGTGTGTAGGTTGCTGACTTGAAGGCAGGATGGTCCAGATCGATCAATTGGGGGCTGTCGTCCTCTTGGACCAACTCGGCTCCTTCAGGGGCGAACATTCTGGATAGGGTGTCGGGGACTACATGCTGGCTTCCTTTTCGATGGCGAATTGTGAAATCAAATGCCTGTAGTTTCAGTGCCCACCTTGCCAATCTGCCGTTGAGATCAGTCTGGCTCATTAGCCATTTCAGAGAAGCGTGATCCGTAACGATTTCAAAGGTCTGTCCCTCCACATAGGCTCGGAAGCGTTTCACTGCCAACACCGCAGCTAAACATTCCTGCTCGGAGACCGTGTAATTTCGCTGGGCTGGGTTCAGCTTGTGAGACATGAAGGCTATAGGTCTCTCCTCGCCGTCTTGTGCAACCTGGACTAAGACTGCTCCCACCCCACGTTGACTCGCGTCACAATGGATTGAGAACGGTTTGTCAAAGTCCGGGCTGTGCAGTACGGGGGCTGTAGTCAGACTCTTCTTTAGCTCTTCAAAGGCTCGCAAGCTGGGCTCTTCCCAGACGAATTTACGTCCCTTACGCAGCATGTCGGTCAAAGGAGTGGTAATGGTGGCATAGTCACGTACAAAACGCTGGTACCATCCGCATAAACCTAAGAATCGGCGTAGCTGTTTGGTGGTCTTGGGTAATGGAAAAACGTCAATCGCTTGAGTCTTTTCCGGATCGGTCTTGATATGGCCATGCCCAATGATGTGACCTAAATACTTCACCTCCGTCATCACGAACTGGCTCTTCCGTATGTTGATGGTTAATCTTGCCCTCCGGATGTGTAGAGCCACCTCCTGAAGCAGGTCGATGTGTTCGTCAAAGGTCTCGGTTATAAGCAACAGATCGTCCAAGTAAACGAAAACTTGGTGCCGCAAGTGAGGTGGTATTACCTTATCCATAAGGCGCGTCATTGTTTGGGGGGCATTACACAATCCGAATGGCACGGTCACGAATTGATATAAGGGCCGGCCTGGGACTGTGAAGGCTGTTTTCTCCTTTGAACCGGGGTCTAAAGGAATTTGCCAGAAGGCGTCCTTGAGGTCTAAGCTCGTGATGAAATGGGCTTTAGGCAATCGACTCAAAATGCCTTCGATCAACGGTAGAGGATATGCGTCCTTGACTGTGACGGCATTCAAGCGTCTGGCATCGAAGCATAACCGGACCTTGTTCGGCTTGACAACTAAGGTGACTGGGGAAGCCCACGCGCTCTGTGATTCTTCGATTACGCCTAATGCTAGCATTCGATCCACTTCGGCATATAACGATTTTTCCTTCGCCGGAGATATGGCGAAATGTCTCTGTTTTATGGGCTTAGCATCCCCCACGTCTATAGTGTGGAACACCAGGGCAGTCCGCCCGAGACCTTCCTTCTCGTGCGATGGAAAAGCCGATATAGCCGAGTCGAGACGCAGTTGCTGAGTTACATCCAGTGTATGCCGTAATAAGTTAGTGGGTTGAGATTGGTCAGGAACGGTGGTGACGGACTCCAGGGTCGAACCGGAAAATAGTGCCGGGGCCAAGTTAAATTTTCGAACGAAATCCACTCCTAGGTAAAGATTCTGGGTTAACTGAGGTATAATGAAAAATTCCATGGGTTTAGTTACTCCTTTAAACGTGACATCCGTCATAATTTTTCCCACTACAGAGTGACGCGTTCCGTCCGCCGTGCTTAACCAGGAGGTGAAATGACGGATTTGGTCCGCGTGCTTTGCCAGTACCTCCCCTGCAAACTCGGCAGATATGCAATTCACACTGGCTCCCGTATCGACTAAGCCTGATACTCGTTTTTGCAGGAGGTGTACTGACGCATATGGCCGAACATCATCTCTCAATAATTCGTCTAAGTATATGTCCTTCAACACTTTCCTCGACTGCCTGACTTTTCTCCAGAAGCTCCGCATCCGACGCGTGGCTCGCTTGCTTCGCGGTGGGACAGTTGTGGCCAACTCCTCATGGAAGATGCGCTGTCGAGTAGCCAAGTAATTCCGCAGCCTGACATGAAAAGGTTTTACATGCCAAGGAACCTTCGTCTCGCTATCATTTCCCTGCGCGTTGGCCTCGGCGGAGGACGGCGTCGGTTGTGGAACTTCGGGAGAACTGTTGTTAGCGGTGCGAGTCAGCAGAGTTGGAGTCATGTTGGGAGCTTGGTCATAGCTAGGGATAGTGTCCAAATTGGTTCGTCCGGGGTTTAGGAGTGCCGACGGGTGGTCGCGGCACTCGGTGGCAAGTTTTTTTCGCCCTTTGCAATTTGCACAGTCAGGTGCGTATGTGTCGGCCTTCCCGCAACGGTAGCAGAAAAGCGTCGGCTCCGCTGGACATGCATAGAACCGATGTCCCGGTTGTCGGCAGTTCCAACAGACCGTCGGGCTTGTAATTGCTTCAAGGGAGGGTCGATCAATCAATGCTGGGTCCTCAAGCTCCGGTGGTGCTCCGCTCCTCGGTACTGGTACTGGATCAGCAAGCAGGTGGTCCGCTGCCATCAACTCCGCGGTGTGATGGTTTCGGGGATTTGGTCCCGTTATGCGAGGTTGTGGACGGAAGGTACCACGCCGCTCATCCAAGTGTTCTTGTCTACGGGCATGGAGGCGCAATCCCTGTATGGTGTTGATGGGAAAATGCAGAAGGCTGTTCTGGAGATCCCTGCGCATATTCTCTCTGATAATTTCTACCAGTTCGTCCTCGGGCATGGTATTTCGCAAGCGAGTGCTCAATCTCACTATACTTGTGTAGTACTGGTCGAACGGTTCGTGAGCGCCTTGTTTCCGTTTCTTTATTTGCTCTCTTAGCTCTCTCTCAGTGAAGCCATCCTCAAATCGATTGCGGAAGGCTGCACTGAAAGAGTGCCAAGTGGGACGTGGCGTTGACTCTTTAAAGCTCCAGTACCAGTCGGCAGCGTCGCCGCTGAACAAAAGATGTGCATGCCGGAGGAAGGCCGAGGAATCCCCTCCCAGGGTGCTGGATATCAACGCCTGAATCCGGAAAAGGAACCGGTCCGCCGATATCATATCGTTGAACCCTGTAAAGTTCAGGCGCCAACTCTCCATGATACGAGGCGTCGGGTCTCGAAAAAGTGCCAATGCGTTCCCGGGGGGAATCACATCCTCGATTGACCTGTTGTACTGAACTGCCTCGGGGGCTGGAGGTACCAACGGAGGTCCGGTACTGTGTCGTGGTCTATATTCGGGAGCTCTGGGATCCATTCCCGAGTTCCTTGGAGGTGGGACCCATTGCTCGGATTGTCGGGAGTGGGGCATAGCCACACTGGGATTGGGCTCCCAGCCAAGCGGAGTTCTCACGCGACTGGGTGGTTGGCTCATAGGGAGATTCTGGAGCTTTCCCTCCAGGCTGCCAATTCTCTCCGACATATCCCTCATCAACGCCACGAGGGTGTCAATGGAGTGGGCGGAAGGCATGGTTGTCACCTCGGACACGACACTTGCGGCCGGAACTTCACCGCCTACGGCTCCTTGCAGGTCTAAAAGTGGTTGGGACTGTTCGGCCTCTGGAACTCCTTTCGCCACTGCTCCGCGCGTTGGTAGGGGCGTTCCGATGGGGACGTCTAGGGCAGACCGCTCGATGGGTCGCCGACATAGTGGGCAACTCTCTGACGTGAGGAGGAGCTGTTGTACACAGGCGCGATGGAATAGATGTCCACAATCCAATCGCACGCTGTGTACCCCCTCCACTACGTCCTCGAAGCAGATCCCGCAGTTAGCTGGTTGGACCGTTTTGGATCTGGTCCAACGCTTGTCTGGGGTCCGCTTCGTTGCCAGCTTTGATTTTTGCTGGGTGTGTTGCCAATGGGTATTCCTAAAAAAAATAACAAGGTAAGTTACTCCTGCTACTAACTTAATATATATGGAAACTTAGAAATATATTTTAGTGGCCGATAGTGGCGAGCTATTCCGATAAGATATATAAAAAAAATTTAGGTGATATACCTTTCCTTTCCAGTGATCGACTCCTCCAACGGGAAAAGAGAGTGCGTGGTAATCAGCCGAAGGAAGGATGCTTTCGGTCGATTTACGAAATTTATCCCCTAAACCCTCATACATTACAAAAAAAACCGTCTCTAAACTACGTTAAAGTGACTCGACGAGACAAGTGGTAGAGCTACCGTAACGATTTTAGTACGCGGTCAAAATTCCCGACGCGTGGAAGCATTCCGGGCTTCGCAACTCCAGCATACGCCACCGAACGTTGAACCGATACCACTCGTCTAACACGCATAAGAAATAGTTAGAATCCTTCCGCGACATAAAGGCAAGGTAGCCTTCTATTTTCTTGAGAGTCCATGCTGATAGGTAAACCCATCAGACTGGCAGTTCCATCAAGAAAATAGAAGGTCCTTACAGGGGTTAGCCTAGGACAACACATCGGAAGGATTCTGTCGCGAGAAAAAAAAAATCAAACAAAGGAGAGCGGAAGCTACAACTCACGTGAAGCGACTTCTAATGTGTATCACACCACTCCACTGCTCCTGATAGTGGGACTCGAGTACCAAAGTACCTTACATCCTCCGTAAAGGACCAACTCGTCAGAAGACGCGAAGTTCTTTCCCCCTTAGGATGTTTTAGGCCCCACGTTGGGCGCCATTTGTAATGATTTTCTACTTTCAGATCGAACGCGGAACCGACCTCTCATCGGTTCTAGACGTTAAGTCTGAGAAGTGCCAACGGATGGTACCAACAGGTCAACCAATCCGTGCACCGTAACCCATTCACGCGGTGACTGCTTGTCGGCCAGCTAGTTCGGAGAGGATTTCGGTCGCGGGTCTCCGAATGGATTACGCTCAATTACAATATTTCAGTCACCTGAACTTGCCCGTTTTCCAAACGCGTCAACAATTACTCATCCAGAACGAGAAACCTACATTACGTTAATTCTGGATGTGATCTATCCACAGATCTCAAATCAAAAACGCTACAAAATCCCATAGGCGCGTTACCGAATCACCGACGCGGTACCGAAAGATATGCTACTCGAACTTAAACCGACGAAAACTACTCTAATGAAATGACGAAACAATCAAAGGTACCGCGTACCGCGCGCGACGCGAAACCGACTTCAGCGGATTTGTCGAAACCCTACCCTCGCGACGGCATACTTACCCTACACTCTCGGTTCCCACTGAAAAAGAACGAGTCACTGAAAAGGAAAGTCGTGGTTAACGTTTTAGCAATTCATCTTTAATACTTCTTTTGTTGATATACAGATTATAAAATACATTTGGAATTTACGTTTCAGTTTTGTTTAGCCAGTAAGTTTTCTCAATTGAAATTTTTATGATCAAGGTTACTGTGTGTTTAAGAAAACAACCTATCAAAAATTTTTTTAAACTAGCATCTTTTTGATTTGCGAGCCGATTTCTTCACAAATAGACTATAAAAAAAAACAATGCGGCATGGAGTGTTTCACAGCATATTCAGTTCATTCTAAAATTAGTATCATTGAAATTTAATGAGATGAAAAAGAATTTAAATGGTCACTTGTCTTTTCTACTCCAATAAAATGTAATTTGTTTATATCTATCTATAATATAATTGTATATTTTTTTTAATATATAATAAATTTTAAAAGGTAAAATATGCCAATCACTAGTGATAACGCAATTTAAATGATGACTAACCAAGCTAGCACACAATATTACCACAATTCGTTTTTGTGAAAAGGCCTGAATAATTGTATTAATAATAGTTGGATTATAATTCAACGCTAGTAACAAATAGACGAGGGAACTGAAATTCGAAGAAATTTCTGGAGAACGGTTTTGCAAACATTAAATTCTTATAAATCTGTTAAGGTTAATGATGTTATTAGGTTTTCAACTTTACTATCTTGTTTACATTCGTCTCTGCGAATAAAATATTATTTCTGTTTTAATGTACATACTTAAACCTACTGAATCGTAATCATTCTAAGATTATCTACGAGTGAAATTGTAGCTACATACAAAGTTCCGGTTATTTACGTGTGGAAAGTTTATTTTGCTTTTTACTAACTATTGGGGATCTAATAAGTTGGGTATTTTGTATAACATGTATAAATTTGCTTAAATTGTTCCATCCTATAATGTTATACTTATATTTTTAAAATATTTATTCTCGATGTCCATTATTTTCTATGAGTTTCATAGGAAATCTATAAAACCCTACTAACCTTTAATTCTAAGCATTCTATCGAAATTGTTTCAACACAAAATAAAAAAAACGCTTAACAAAAGTCTTATACGCACTAATGCGGTATCAATCGTTTGTCTGTTTTTTTTGTTTAAGATTTTTAACACTTTTTACTGTCGAAAATTTAGATGCCACGAATATTTCGAATTTCTTTGTTCTTAAAAGCAATTAAATGTTTATTTTCTTTCGCCTATTAAACATATACTATTCTCCTTACGTTGGATTTCCCGATTTTGATAAGTACATTATTTTTTTCGTTTTCTTACGACACTTCATACTAGATATTATACAAATAGCTTACGGTGAAAGCCATATTTAAAGAACATGATTTAGTTCTTAGGAGGGTCGCATGATAAAAAAAAATAATACATTTTAAATGCGGGTAAGTCTTAATTCAGGCTGCGCAGTATGAATTAGAATGAAATTATAAGTTAAAGGTTGTCATTTAAATGCTACCTTGCAATAATATTATGTAACAATGCTTTATGGCACGAAACGGTTCGATTCGTACCAATTGAATTAACTTTTCAAGGATGTAAAAACAAGGTTAAATCTTTCAATATTAAGAATATGATTTTTATATTAAATTTAGAAGAATGATCAATAAATGAGTCAAATGCAATTTCTCAAAAAATTAATATTGCCGATTCAATTTCGAAAATATGGCATAATTCATTGTATTGGTTTACGTGTACCGTATACATATTTCGTTTACGTTGTGACTTTTGCAACATTTACAATCAAAATAAAAAAATAGATTATTGAGCAGAAATGCTCTACCTTGGTATAAGTTCTGTTAATTTTAAAGTTTTTATGTACAATAGTTCAATTTATGATATTGAAAATTACAATGTGACTTGCAATCGACATTGTTAGAAGTGACTAGTCCGATTTTGTGGGTAACTGAATGTGAAAAGTATGAATTGCTTCTTCTCTATAATTTATACTCAGAATAACTTTGAATTAATATCAATAGCGACCTGAGTTCACCTATCTACTCATTACATCATCATTTATTCTTTCGTTCTCAAAAGTCTTTCTAATCGTACATTTCACTTCTCGCTTTATAGTTTATATCGTTTTTTTTTTTCTTTCATTCTTAAACTTTGGAAAAGTTATCCGTAAAATGACATGAGGAGAAAATAAATCAATACTCCATTAAAATGCGCTGTATAGTCAGTGTCGATACACATACATACATCATATACATGAGAATATGTTTAACTTTCCATTATAAGTGTACTTCCTTCAATTCTTTTCCTACACTTATTTGCCTATATATCTATCCACCATCTATTTATTTTATATTATACATACATGGCTGCCAAGTAGTGACATTTGGTCTGCGAAGAGGTTGCCGCATTGAAAAGGATATGCGAGCTTCGGAAAACAAATAGGTATCACGAAATCGTTCTGCCAATATGGCCACTCGGGAAAGTGTTTCGCGACAGGCAACTGCAACACCTGGCAATGATAAAGCCGATCACAAAGCCAGAATGGATGGTGGACTAACTGGCTGCAAATGGACCTTGATCGTTGTATATTTAATTAAGCTTTTGGCGAAGAGCTCAAACTTTTTCAGCAGTTCGTAGTTATGGTTGGCATAGATCACGAATATATTATATTCGGTATCATTGTGTCGTGGTGAATACTTGATTCGCTTGATTTCAGCTGTAAAGTTTACGATGGGACGTATCTCTTCGAGCTCAGGT
This sequence comes from Odontomyia ornata, assembly GCA_963969285.1. Classification (NCBI taxonomy): domain Eukaryota; kingdom Metazoa; phylum Arthropoda; class Insecta; order Diptera; family Stratiomyidae; genus Odontomyia; species Odontomyia ornata. The sequence continues at coordinate 31,640,469 of OZ017743.1, forward strand.
TGAAAGATAGCCCATAGTGACTTTCGTGAGAAGAAATCACTATTCGCATAGAATATCACTAGGAAACCACTAACGATGATCAAGGACAGCAGCACCTTATTCCTTCTCATAGCTCGCGATGGTCTTCGGATGCCTTTCCGCTCACCTAGACAAAATATTCTAATATTTTCTAAGTCTTTCTTAACTAAACTAACCTCATGATTGGAGCCTGTTGATCTTCTTGCTGAGTTTGACAGAGTTCCATGTTCTAGCCTGAGGCAATGTTCCGGTGAATTTCTCAAGTGTTTGATGTTCCCTTTTGTTTTCTTGAGTACGTTTCGCTCCGTCCAAATCCTACACACAAACGATCGTCAACGGAGTATGTTAAGAGGTAGAAAAGCACTTGAAATGTTCTAGACAGCACAAACTACGATCGCGAACCATCGATCACCACAAAAAGTTCTTTTCTTTTTCTTCGCCGCCATGTGGCTGTCAAAAATCCCGGTTGTCACCTCGGACAAAACATCTGTGTGTGGAATGGCACGCCATATGGCGGCAATGTGCCTCTCCAGTTGTCGCCAGTGGCATAGTTTTCTCGATGGCCACGGTGGAGGGGCATTTCCAGATGGCTATGTCTCGAAATGTGCCGGGGTTGGATTAATTCTATATTTCGAATATTTATATCCACGGATCTAAATATTTGGACAGAAAAAAAAAAAATATTTTCTGCACAACGATATCCGCACGACAGATGAAGTCCGCTGGCACTTCGAGGACATATCCATCTGGCCGGTTGCAAGGGTTCGGGATCGGAATCACTTCGATTCCCGGGCGTAGGCGTCACATTACAACATTGTCGCTGCAAATCATATCATATTCATGCAAAAAGTGCACACGAACTTTGCACGATTTGAGCTGACCGTGCGTACATGTGCACTCATCTTATGCAGCCACAGCGTGATACGATCATAGCATCATTTGCAATGTGCACCGTTTGCACAATGCAAATGATACCATGCAATGTATGCATATGTGGACGTTGCATACATAACATATCGTGTGCAGCCACAGCGCGATACGATCATAGCATCATTTGTGATGTGCAATGTTCGCACAATGCAAATGATACCATGCAATGTATGCACATGTGGACGTTGCATATATGATGGGTGACCATGAAGTCCATACAGGCAATGAAATGCTCGTATCGGTTTCATGGCAATTTGCGACGCGAAACTGACCTGCAGCAAATATTGTTGCAATAAAAAATGCAAAACCAATTTTGAATTCAACATCCATCCCCCGTTAGACGCTTAGTTCCAACTCCTCCAGTGTGTGTGGTAAACTGTGACGTCGGGGAAGCGATATAGGTTTCCTGGGTTGTGGTTGGCACCATCCATCTCTTGATCTGCACCAGAGGTAAATGATGAGCCTGGCAAGCGCAACGAGGCTCAGATATCCGACGGTATATTGGTGTATGTCGTAAGCATCAAAAGGGTTGTCCCAGGACAAATCTTGGGCTTGTGGTTGACTTTGCAGGGCGTCGATCACCGTGGAATACGTCTTGAATTGTGCACAATGGTTGTGGAGTAGTGTGCAGATTGGGTTTGTGTCTTCCACGTGGTAATGTGCTCTCGAGTACTGCATTTGTATTGTGCTCTCATGGAAACAATGACCCTGAATTGTCACTGCATCGGATTTGAGGGTGCAATCTGGCGCCAGCTGCAGAATTCCAGACCCTTGCAGCGTCAGTGTAGTTGTATTACTACTGCATATGATGGGAGCAACGACGCGATTCGTGAAGGCATAAATCCACTGGTTTGAATATGGAATGTTGGTCCAGGAAAAGGTTGTAGGAAACTCAATCAGGTGACACTCGGCAGCGGACGGTATTCCTTTCAACAACGTCACCTCACACGTGCTCCTGTTGGCCTCCTTGCGGCACAGTGGATGAAACTGTCGGCAGATGTGGGTGTTCCTCTCCATCCAGCTACAAGCCAAATACTCCGCTTCGCTTGATGGATAGTATAGATCGCGATGTGGGCTGATGATGAAATACGGCAAGGTAGGCAGTATAGCCATGAGGCGATCATGTCTTTCAATGGGTATAGATAGCACTCGATACAGTTCAAATATTGATATACCAACGAGCGGAATCCTTAGTTTAAACATGATAAACTCGGCCTTCACCTTGGCCTTGATGGACGTGAATTCAAATAGCTTCAAAAAATTCTCCCGGGCCATCGGCAGGCGTTGATCCTCGGACAATGGTCCCTGATATGTGTCATCTCCGAACTTAGCTGTGGTTGTGATAGCAGCAGCGGTTTGAAGTTCCCGTGTTGGGTATCCGTTACGATGTCCACGATGGATGACTGGATTCGCTGCTGTTTGAGAGTGGCTAGGGTCAGGTGAAATGATAATGTAGTGATCAAGCTTGTGACTCCTCCCTGACTTCCCGCTGGCTGAGGAGCTCTTACCTCATTGGCGAGTTTAACCAGCTCCTGTTCTATCGCTGTGTACCTCATTGGCGAGTTTAACCAGCTCCTGCTTTATCGCTGTGAATCTTTTCTGGCTCATTTTTTTCGGTTTTTCCGAGGATATTCAACGTTGAGTCGATAATCGAAGTTTGGTTCTTCAGCAGGGAATGCAGCCTATTTTGATCCCCTTGTACAGCCTTGATGGTGGAAATGTTCAATCAAGTGAGGGCAGTCAGTCTGGTGGGATTTCCGATCGCATAGCTGTTGCAACCAAGTCGCACCATTTAGCAGCATGCCTAACTTCGTTCAATGCGGTACCAGATCATAATAAACCAATATTTTCCATTCACTTGACGACAAAAGGGCATGGCCCAGTGACTGAAAGTACAGGCCGGGTTGGGTGTCAGTTGACGTCACCTTGCTAGGGTTGGTCATCACTAGAGGAATCAGTAGACAAGTCAATAACAGTGACAAAATTGAAGTCCTCTTTCTTCTTGGATTATTAATTGCTTGGCAATTGATGAGGGCGACTGTTTGAAATTCCACGCCAGAAGATGGTTGTGCCTCTGGTTCGAGTTCTACTTCTTTGGATGGTGTGTTCTCCAGCACTGGCAATGGAGCCAGCCGGTGAATGGACTGTCTCACCATTCCTGTAGCGGTTTTTATGTCAGCCACTCTAACGTAGCCGTCTGCCCTTTCGTGGGCTTGTACGATGAGTCCCATCGGCCATCTCATGGTGGGTGTGTTGTCTTCCTTCATGATAACTATTGTTCCGGGAACCACGTTTGGTTAGATCTGTCGCCACTTGACCCCATGTTGGAGCTCTGGTAGGTACTCACGCGACCATCGATGCCAGAATTCGTTTCTGAGTTGATTTACACGCCTCAATCGAGCACGGAGACTGCTAGTGACTGGCTCCGCTTCAACATCCACCATAGCCGTGAGTGGTTCTCCGATGAGGAAGTGTCCCAGAGTAAGCGCTGCCAGGTCGTTAGGCTCATCTGACGTCGGAATTAAGGGTCTTGAATTGAGGATGGCCTCCACTCCAACCACCAGGGTATGCAGCTCCTCATAAGTGAGAGTAGCCGATGAAGCGCCTCGGCGGAGCAAATTCTTTGCCGACTTGACCCCGGCTTCCCATAATCCACCAAAGTAAGGTGCACGAGGTGGGATGAAGTGGAAATCTATTCCTTGGGTACTGCATGAGCTGATCACCTTGCACTGAGCCTCTGCCAAGTAGAGCGATGAAGACAATTCGCGTAGTTGGTTGCGCTCACCCACAAAGTTGGTAGCATTATCACAGTACAGGTCCTTGCAGTGTCCTTGCCTCCCGATGAAAAGCCACAAGGTACCAATGAAAGCGTCAGTGCTGAGATCGCTCACCAATTCCAAATGAACGGCCTTGATGGCGAAGCAACAAAAGATAGCGATGTAACCTTTCTGAGGCCGAACACCTCTTCCATGGTAGTTGAACATCCCGTAAGTCCTCGCGGAAGTTGTCTTGTTGAATGCATTTCACTATGACTACCAGGGCTCTGAAAAGTTCTTGACTTGTGACTGCTGGATTGCGCCCTTGGGGAAGCTGAGAGTTTGGTCTGCAATGCTCCATAAAACGCAGCACGTAAGCTACTACCCGTTGTAGCCTTCGGAATGAGTTGCCGTGTTGAACCTCGTGCATGAAATGAATGTTCACCTTAGCTGCCGTTAGTGTGGTTGCCTTGATTCGCTTTTACCCAAACCACAGAATCCTTTATGCTTGTACTCGGGTGGCCACTCCACCTCGCGTCTGCTCAGGAAAGACAGTCCATGTAATCAAAGCTCACAACCTTCTAGTTCAGCTGGTGCCAAGCCACGAGATAGGATGTCGGCAGGATTATCTCGTGAAGCAACGTGACGCTATTGGTTTGATCTCGACAGCAATTAAATCGTCGATTCACTGAAGTGAACTATTGACATGATTTGCAACGAAGGTGTTGTAGGGCGAGGCAGTAGAGTTGATCTACGCTAATACAATTTCAGCATCCGACCACAAGACATGAAAGGCAACTGGTAAGTTGAGTGCCTTTTTGACTCGCTTTGTCAGTTCTGCTCCCAGCTTTGCAGCACACAGTGCCAGGCGGGGAACCGTTAGCACTTTGATCGGGGCTACCCTTGATTTCGCACACTGCAGCTGGACACTAACTTGACCACCCCTTGATGTTGAGCGGACGTATATAGCTGCACTACATGCCTTCTCGGAGGCATCACAGAAGGTATGTAACTGCAACTGTGCTGGCTTCTCGCAGGTGCTAACGTGTCGGGGCAAACGAACCTTCTGCGATGATGGTAGGGCCCACTGTGTGCGGATCCCGACTGGCAAGGCTGCGTCCCAGTCCACATCCAAATACCACAATGCCTGCAGGAACAACTTGGCGGTCACAATAACTGGTACCAGGATGCCCAAGATCGAACGTCGTGGCGATGTCGGAAGCGATCGTCCTTTTGGTAAATTTTGCCTCAGCGAGGTCTAGATTGATGTGGATTTGGTATTCGTCCGCTTTCGGCAGCCAAATTACTCCCAAAGTTTTCATGCATTCTTCCGATAGACTGCTGAAGTCCAGTTGGACCTGCTGGTCCTCAGCCATGATTGGTTGTAGAAGGCGAGGATGATTCGCGCACCACTTGCGCAAATGCATGCCGGCACTCGCAAGTATTTTGCGCAACTCACTCTGCTTCCGAATTGCCTCAGTCAATGTGTCAGACCCGGTTGTTGATGCCAAGCAATATGCTTATCAACAGATGTCACTTTCAGCGAGCGCTATCCATGCAGCGCTCAATTCACCAGAAACGAGCCACAGCTCATGGGATGAAAAGTTGATTCGTCCATCAGTCTTGAATCCACGCTCGCGAGTGGTGGTTACGCTGCACGTTCATCCCATTTCAACTTAGACGAGTACAGTCTGTACGCCATTTTTTAACAAAGTTAATTTACTTATAAAGAGCTATTAAGTTGAATCGTCACGACAGCGAGAACAATAAGTGCGAATAATAAATTGGAGTGGTCATTACTAAATACCTGTATTTTGATAAGGCTTATGAAGAGCTATTAAGTTGAATGTTGGGCTTATTTAGTTAATTGCTCCTTAAAACTCGAAACAACTCCAATATTGTGAAGTACTTCAATTGCCTTTCAATAAATTAAAGGTTAACAAGCGGCGTAACCTCAAAAAGGAAAAATAAGTGAAGCACGAGGCCAGAACAAAGGAGTTCTGGCGCAACATTTGGAGGCCCCGGCGGGATATAACTCACGTGTGCAAACAGTGGAGTGAGGTGCGGATTGTATCAGTGTTGAGTCGAGTCGTGAGTTCCCATTTATGTTACCCGTGCCCTCGGAGAATCCACCTTCCTAATGCCCACCATAGAGCGTCTTATGGAGGATCTCCACCGATAAGCGCGGGAGTAAGAACAAGTGATTTCTAACTACAAAAAGGATTCGCCCAGCAGGAAGCCGGATGCCGGGTACTATGAGGAGCAACTGCGGCACTTAGAATCGGCTTGGGAAGCGTTTGAAGGTGCAGACAGCCACGCCAGATCCCTGCCGGACGTTGGGCCGTCCCACGCGTATTTTGCAAATGAGGTGTACGAACCAACCAAGCAAAATCACGAGCGTTTTGGCCGACACTTCCGTGAGCAGCTAAGCTGGAAGGAGCCAGTGGACGTGGTGTTGGAGATATCCGAAGCATATCGGGATCAGTCTCAGAAGTTCCGAGTTGCCGAAGCCTCAGCGATGCAAGGTGAGGGCCCTATCCGACTACTACGACGCTACAACGCCATGGCCGATTCACTGAAGTGAACTATTGCTCGCTTGGATCGTCAAGATATGACGCGAGCATGGAACCTGAGCAGGCTGAGCACTCTACGACAGGGATGGCAGCAGCTCAAGCAGGGCTACCAATCTATCTGCGAGCTTCATGAAGACCCTCATACACAGGGCCTCGATAGCATATCCGCCTGGAGGAACTTGTACAGGATTGGGTGATTTAGTTGGAGGCACTGTTGGATCAATTCAACACTGCATCTCACCCGCCAGCTCCATTCACGGCTTCACCCAGCTTGCCGCTGCCCAAAATCCAGCAACCTACCTTCAATGGGAACTACTTGAAATTGCAACAATTCCGTGATTTGTTTTTGCGAATGGTACAAAATCAGCCCATGTCGAATTGCCAGAAGCTTCAGTACTTAAAGTCTAGTCTCCAGGGAGCAGCGGAGCTGTTGCTGCGTACCTTTGCATTGTCAGATGATAGCTACGACTCCACTTGGACAACATAAAACGACCGGTTCAATAACCACCGGCTGCTGGCATCCACACTCATGCATAAATTGATGAATCAGCCGAGCCAGACAAACGATGGACCATCTGTGGGTGCCTTGAGGGCCCTGCATGACACCAACCGAGTATGTCTAAAGGGCCTGGAGAACCTGGAGGTGTCTATTAAGGACTGGGACCCGGTGTTACTCTACATACGCGTCAGAAAAAATAAACCCACCTACTCACGCACTTTATGAGCAGTCACTATCCAACCCACGTCAACTTCCGTTGTTGAGGGATTTCTTGCAGTTCCTGGAAATACGCTTTCAGGCTCTCGAAGCTCTCGGCCAAGTGACTAAAAACCTGGACAGCAGCCGCTGGAATCCCGTTAAGTCTACTGTAGCCACCACAACTGCTTCACAGTGTCTAATGTGCGCTCAGGATCACCCACTGTATTATTGCCCGGATTTCCTAAAGCTTAACGCGTCAGGGAGGCTCAATTTTGCTCGTTCGAAGAAACTGTGCGTCAAATCCTTCGAGAAGGACATCAACCATCCAGCTGTTCGTCCGGGAGTTGAAGAGAATGGGCGAAGAACCACAACACCCTGCTCCATCTGAGTGGGGACAACAAGCCCATGCAGGTCAAGACTACCCCCGGGAGCACAGCAAATTCGAAACACGACCCTAAACACCGGGTGGAACCGGTGTCCTTGGCTTTAGCGGCTTTGACCGAGCTCCGACAAAGGGGATGCGTACTATTAAGCACAGCAGTCGTCTGGTTATTCACATCTACCGGTAAGAGCACGGATTGTTGAGTGGTGCTGGATACGGGCTCACAGATCAACTTGGTGACTGAGCGAATTGTCAGGAAGCTTGCTTCAAAGTCTGAAACTCTGCAGGACACTTCAGGTGTTCGAGCGGTAGAAGATAATATAAAGAGCACCGAAAATTCGATTGTCACTGCTGTGGTCGTTACCGAAATGACCGATACAAGGGACTTAAATCCCAACATAGCAAAGAAACATCCTGAAGCCAACGAGGAGACTACGGCACGAAAAGCAACGAGTGACCAGACACCACGTGATTGCACCGCCAACACCAAAAATGTGGCGGAAGTACTGCACTATGAAACGGAACGCAATAACCCCTCTCAAGGATGGTTGCAAGGTGCAATTGCCGCCCAGCGATACGAAGAAGAAAGGCTACTCCCAAAAGCGGGAAATGTTCTGAAAAGAAAACAATCTGCATGCGACTCAACAAAAATTAGCAAGGCAGTAAGGGTGGGGCTCCTTGAACTAGAAGAGCTCCTAGATCGCATAGGGTACTATTGGAGGAGCTGGTTAAGGGCCAAAGACAAACACAAGGCTAGAGAGATGCTTGGGGCGAAATCCAAAGGCAACATGCAGATAAAAGTCAATAAAAGAATGGCGTGTAGCCCAATCGAAGGAGATTAGGATAAAAGAAGGAAGGCAGAGGCACTTGATGGGCGTGGAGCAACATTTCACGGGTTCCAGACAGTGCTTACAAAAGTAGCAAAGAAAGCCGCAAAGAAACTCCTTTAAAAAAGCCAGAAAGTCAAGTTCGCACGGACTCCCAATCAGAAAAAGGACCTGATGCAAAACAGGAAAGGCAGAAGCCCCGACGAAGACCCCGGCAGAAGGCACTGCTCGCAAAGCTCCAAGATGGCCAATCCAACGCGGAGGTACTGCGGGATGCAGATTGTACGAAGGAGGCACACTGTATTCTTTGCAAGAATGCTGATCCGAAACCTGATTTCGGACACGTCTTGGGCTCTGGAAATTGCCGGGTGCTCCAGGAAGCTCCAGCCAAGGTAAAATCAGAGCTCCGATGACCCGCATCCTGCAGCTAAACCTACACCGCAGTTCAACTACCCAAAATTTGCTTGACCAGTTTGTGAGGGACATGAAAGCCAACTTCTTGCTGCTGAGTGAGCAAAACCATAATAAAAGTCCTGCATTATGGTATTCTGATGAAACTGGTACTGCCGCGATCTGGGCTCGGAACAGTGACTTTCAAGCGGAGCGTTGTGGATGGGTGGATGGTTTCGTGTGGGTTCGGTGCTCAGGGATCACCTTCTTTAGTGTGTACTTAACACATAACGGTTCGATATCAAGATTAATGCTTTGGGGGGCGCTGTCTCGAACGCAGAGGGCAGAGTGCTCGTTGGGGTGACTTCAACGCTAAAAAATCGAATGGGGCATGCCTCAGATGGATCCGCAGGGAAAACGAATCCTGGAAATGGCGGCCAGGATGGCCCTCGTTGTACTAAACTCCGGAAATATGCCGACTTTCCGCCGTATTGACTGTGAGGGAGCCATACCGGACGTGACATTCGCCTCGAAGTCCTTAGTACGGAGGACACACAACTGGAAAGCATTGGAGGACTACTCAGTCAGTGATCATCAGTGCATTCTGCTTGAGATAGGTGATGCTGTCTCCCGACGTCCGTGCTCTCGGCTTTCTACAACTGGATGGAACATCGGAAGAATGGACGTTGAGAGGTTCATCGAGGTGCTCACAGCAAGTGAGCCACTATAGGGAGCTTTGGAGGGGACAGAAGAACTGGCAGCACAAGACGTGGTGAACTCTACTATGAGCATCATCACGACTGCTTCCTGCGCTTCTATGCCCCGTCAAAGACCCCGGCAGGGCAAGCCCCCAGTGTACTGATGGTCAGCTGAAAAGCGAAGGGAGTGTCATAAGCTTCGAGGTGAGGACCAACGGGCGCGGAACGGTGACGAAGCATGCATCCGGGTGGCAGTATATAAGTCGGGCAGGAAATGCCTTCGCAAACTGATCAACAGTAGCAAGGCTCGCTGCTAGCAGTCCTCTCATTGAAAGCGAGGAAATTTTAAGATCCAGAGGGTGTTCCAGCTGAGGTGTTGTGGCTAGTCTATCACAATTGTCCTGAATTGCTGCTCAGCACATTCAACGCTTGCCTACGGGACGGGGTTTTCCCGGTACGATGGAAGGTTGCAAGGCTCGTGCTGATCAACAAGGGGAAGGGAAATCCCGAATCACCGTCTGCATACCGTCCGTTATGCATGCTAGACACGGCTGGGACAGTGCTAGAGAAACCCATCAAGGGAAGACTCACTGACGCGATTCGTGCTGCTGGGGACCTATCTCCTCGGCAGTACGGCTTTAGAGCAGGACGTTCTACCATTGATGCAATTGCAGAGGTGGTGAACGCGGTCCAAAAGGCAGAGTTAGTGACACTCGACGTCAGGAATGCCTTCAACTCCACTTGATGGGCGGATATTCTGGATACGCTGGAAAACTCTTTTCAAGTTCCAGAATATCTAATGCGGCTTTTAAGGGACTACCTTAGAAGACCGAAGCCTGCTCTACAACACGACACCGGGCCAACGAATGATGGGTATTATATCGGGTGCTGCCCCACGATCTATCCTTGTTCCGGACCTGTGGAACGTGCTTGACGACGGGCCACTGAGACTTGAGATGCCAGATGAGTCGCGCTTAGATGGCTATGGGGATGATGTTACGACTCTGGTCACTAGACGCAGCGTTGAACAAGCGCAACTTCGGCTAGGTATGCTAATGTGCTGAGTGAGGGACTGGATGACTGCTCGCGGGCTCAGTTTAGCACTGGAGAAAACCGAAGTGGTCAACATGACAAAAAAGAGAATCCCTAGAGTAAGGATGATCTGTATTGGAGACATACAAATCGAATCGAAGCCAGCGGTGAAGTACCTGGGGCTACTGATCGACTCGAAGATGAGTTTCTCTGAGCAAATCAGGGCAACGGCTGAGAAGGCTGCTTCGGGAATATCGGCTCTGAGTCAACTTATGGCCAACGTAGGGGGACCCAGCCCATCAAGAAGAAGCCTCTTGATGAATTCTGTAGGGTCAGTGCTACTGTACGGAGCAGAGGTATGAGGCAACGCTCTCAGCAAAGAGGTACACCGAAAACGTTTGGCACAGGTACAGAGAAGCGGAGCACTGAGAATTGTATCTTCGTATCCAACAGTCTCCGACTCGGCCGTGAGAGTTATTGCAGGCGTGATACCTGTCGCCCTCCTTGCTAGAGAGCGCCACGCTATTTACCTGCGCCAAAACGAGGATGCGACGAAGATGGTTGTCCGTGAAGAGAGACAGCGCTCGCTCAACGATTGGCAGCAGTCTTGGGTCAATTGCATGAAGGAAGGTGGACTGCGCGCCTCATCCCCGATGTGAGACACTGGCTAAATTTTTTTTTTAATTTTACTCCAACCATTACTTCAATACATTTTATGTACAGTGTTCTTATTGAGTACCTTTCCTCGTAAGATGAGAATCTTGTAAGAGGAAGGCTGATTCTATTCCCTTATACAATATTCATCTATACTTAGGGCTAACCGTTTCCTTATGAGAATGTTGTTTTCAAGTTCTTTAAATTATATTTATATTATTTCAGTTCAAAAAACAAAACAACTAAAGGATTTTTAAAACGTTCCTACACATATATATCAATATAATTCTTGTGATGAATATCTTATAACTTCTCTGAAAAAAAAAAAGATCAAATATTTAATATTGAGTGAAAAGCAGATAGCCTAATGTCCTTAAGCCAAAATTTCAGTTTTCTTTTAAAAAGTTGTGGACTATAGATCGTGTAACGTATGTCAACTGGTAGTTTGTTAAACAAATACGGCCCGGTGTACGATAAATAATTTTGTGTTAACGATTTTTTCGTCACAGTTACTAGCCTAATTTGATTATGCCTAGTATTTATGCTATGAGTTATTCTGTTAACGTTCCCCGATTTGGATAAATAAATCAAAAAGTTTTTGTTGTAAATCGCTAGTAGGTGACGTATTTTGGATGAGTAAAAGAGCTCTTCCGAAGAAAATGTTCGTGGTAATTTATACATATTTTTAATAATTAGACTATGAGTTGCTTGTGGATTTGTTATATGAGTGCTATACGTTCCACCCCAGACTACTATGGCATATTGCAGGATAGATTGAACAATCGAAAAGTATATTTGTTTCAACTGTTGCATTGATAATATTGCTCGTGTAGCTCTGAAGATGTATAACGTTTGTCTGATTTTATTATTGATTGTATTTATATGGTGATTCCATCTAAGACAGCTATCTTTTGTCACTCCTAGGTATCTTATGTGCTCACTTTTTTCAATACATTCACATTCGCAAAGTGCTTTTGGATTATAAGTGCAATTTTTCTCATGCAATTTAAGTGTAGTTTTTATTGCTTGACTTGTTTTGTTTGCAGAAAAAGTTATGAATTTGGTTTTGTTTGTGTTCAGCTTTAGGTAATGACTATTTAACCATTCTTTTACGCCTTGCATTTCTCGCTCGGCATTTTCAAATGTCTGTTTCCAACCGCCCGGTGAGGTTAATAGCACCGTATCATCAGCAAATACAACGACTTTTCCATTTTGCACTTTCTTACTGCACAAATCATTAACGTATATTAAAAAGAGAAATGGCGAAATTACTGTACCCTGTGGGATTCCATAGGGCTTATTCTTTTCCCATTTGCTATGTATTTTTTCAATCTTCACGCATTGCTCTCGGTTTGCCAAATAGCTTTCAAACAGTCTTAAAGAATGGTCGCAAACTCCTATTTTAGACAATTTCTGTAATAAGACGTCATGAGAGATCGTGTTGAAGGCTTTGGCTAGATCCATGAATATAGCAAGTAGTTTGTTTCTCTTATCGAGTTCATCATGAAGATAGTTACATACTTCAATGATAGCCAATTCCGTGTTAGAACCTACCTTGAACCCGATCTGCTGGGGAGATAGCAAGTTGTTATCAATTAAGAAGATATTTAGCTGATCCTTTAAGCAGTGCTCCAAGATTTTTGAGATGGTTGGTAACATGGAAATAGGTCGCTTTTATATATTGGAACGACTACGGCTTTTTTCAGTGATGTTGGAAAATTACCTTCTCACAGAATTTTGTTAAATACGTACAAAAGTGGTTGAACGATTTCGTCGTGAATGTGTTTAAAAATATCCGCTCCAATATTATCGTGACCAGAAGATGTGCTTTTTAATTTTGTCACTGCTTTGATTTCATTTTCAGTTACACATCTGAACTGTATTTCTTGCACTGGAAAACTCTCCTCGTTTTAAGTGTTGTGAAGATTTGATTGACTCTTCGCCAATATTGAAGAAAGCTTTATTGAATTTATCAGCTATACACGAACGTTTTCATGGGTGCTATCCTTTTCATTCAATTCATCCATGACTATTCGCTTTTTGTTTGAAGACTTTTCTATAATTTCATTCACTGTTGTCCACATAGATTCGTGGCGACAACACAACGCATGCATCGCAACATTGCCCAAAGCTTCACACTGGCATGCAACCTTGTATGCGGCGCAACATTGTCCTGATGTTTCAGCCACCGCGATAATCATGCGATATCAGTTTACATGACCAGAGCTCCACTCAGCATGTCTGCTGGTTGCGCGTGTGCATGGTCAGCGGTTATGCTGTGATTGGGAACGCTCTCTTGGAGATTGTATCGCGTCGACGAGTTGCGCGTGTGCATGCTCAGCGAATATGATATGAATGCAAGCACTCAGTTGGGAATTTTGTTATCGCGTCGGCGAGACGCTAACCACTTCACCTCGAACGATAGAAGAGTCAACATCTAAACAACAGATAGATTTAAATCAGTTTATCTTAGCGAGTGTCGATATAGTCAGTAGCAATTTAGTAAGATCAGTGGACAATAAATAGTTTTCCATATTGTTCTCTCGCGTTTCGAATTTCCACGGACCATAACTGGCGATCCTGCCTCCCGCGAGCGGAACATAGCGCCCGGCGTTACGTAACTGCCAATCTCACGTGTGTAGTGCTCGCTTTCCCACGTCAGCGTGAATGGGAAATAAGCCGGTGAAAGAGGTGACGGGTGAGGTAACGAACACCTTAGTGATAAATTTGGCGCTCGCGGTGCAAAGTGACCGTCTTGAGGTGACACTATTGTGCGTGCTCATCGTAAATATCGCGTCCCTAGTGTACATATTGTACAGGGACCACGTCCGCGGCGTAAAGCGCGGCGCGCAAGCGAATACCCCCCAAGCTCGACCGTAACAATTAAAATGTCAGACGAAGACAAAAACAACATCCCGGCAGCCACGCACGATAGGGCGGACCCCGAAGCCGGAGAGATAAGCGGTGTGAAAAATGCCACCTTCTGGATTCCGCCATTCTGGGAGGAGGACGTCGAACTGTGGTTCGAGCAAATCGAGGCTTACTTTGGGGCAAGCCGCATAACAGGAGACACAACGCGTTTCCAGCTGATCGTCGCCAGCCTAGACATTAGAGTCGTGAAGCAAGTGCGTAGTGCCGTGTCCAAGCCACCAGCGGAAGGAAAATATGACAACCTCAAGCGAGAAATCATTAGAGCCTTTGCGGAGTCCACCCAGGAGCGTATCCAGAAACTGTTGTCGGAGGTCGAATTGGGCGATCAGCAACCGTCACAGCTGCTGAACCAAATGCTAACACTCGCCGCTGACAGCATTTCGGAGGAGACGCTAAAACAGATGTGGCTTAATAGACTGGACATCACGTTACGCAGCATTCTGTCAGCAAACGACGCCTCACTGCAGAATCTGGCAACCATTGCCGATAGGGTCCATGAGGTGACGAAAGGGTCTAAACCTTACACCATCGGATCAGTCTTGCATCACGACTCTGCGGAAGCCACTCTGCCAACAACGAGAATCCTGTCAGAGCTCTCCAAACTGACGGCAGAGGTTGTGAGGCTGGCACGCCAAATTGACGAGGACCACAGGAGCATAGCACAAAGGACCGAGTGCACGTGCCCATGTGCCGGTAATTCAGGGAAACCGCGATTACCATCGCAATCACGCCCACAGTCGCCCAAACCTCCAACCGAAGCTTGCTGGTACCACACCCATTATGGATCAGACGCCACGAAATGCCGACCGCCATGCAAGTTTGGCAAACAGCAAAAAAACTAAAACCGTCCTCTCCGCAAAAACTGGCCGGCGCGCGATCAGTGCATCGCTTATACATTCGCGACAACAATGGCACTGGCGCGCTTTTGATCGACACCGGCGCAGACGTATCCGTGATCCCACCTACCATCCGAGATCGAAGTAACCCAGAATCTGGTGGAATTCGGGCCAGAGGCCACAAACAAAGATGCATTCCGTGACGCGGTTCAAAAGGTTCTTGGAGATGCGGCAACGGTTGCCTCGCTCGAACCAATGGCCACCCTGGAAATCAGGGACCTCGACTGCGTCACGGACAAAGCTGAAGTAGAGGATGCCATTAGGAGGGAGTTCCCCAGCTTAAGTGAAGTCAAGGCAAGATTGACACGTGAAAACACAAGGGGGCAACGCATGGCTATTGTCGAACTAGCTGATAAAGACGCCCAGCAAATCCTGGCGAAGGGCAAAATTAAGATAGGTTGGGTGATCTGCAGGATACGGAGAAGAGCGATCCCTATCCGCTGCTTCAGATGCCTCGAATAAGGACACACCGCGTATGGCTGTAGGGGACCCGACAGGAGATCTCTGTGCTACAAATGTGGTGAAACGGGGCACAAAAGGAAGGAGTGCACGAACGAGGCAAAATGCATTCTTTGCAAGGATGCTAAGCTAGCACCCGGCGACCTCAAACATGAGCCGGGGACAGGGAGGTGCCGGGTTTTCAAGGAGACCCTAACTAAAGCCAAATCGATACTCAAATGATCCGTATCCTGCAGGTCAATTTGCACCGAAGCACAAACGCCCAAGACCTACTTGAGCAGTTTGCGAGGGATAAGAAAGCTGACCTCCTGTTGCTGAGCGAGCAACATCATAACAAGGACTCGCAAGCGTGGTACCCTGACAAAACTGGTACCTCGGCCATCTGGGTTCGAGACAGCGCCCGCCTTCAGGTGCAGGGCCATGGACGCGGGGATGGTTTTGTGTGGGTGCGGTGTTCAGGGATAACATATTTCAGTGTTTATCTGACGCCTAACGAGGCAATGCGATCCTTTCGAACCAAACTCGATGCCCTGGAGGACGCTGTCTTGAACACAGAGGGCCACATGCTGGTCGGGGGAGACTTCAACGCTAGAGCCATCGAATGGGGTATGCCACAATCCGACCCAAGGGGAAAGCGAATCTTGGACATGGCGGCCAGAACAGCGCTTTTTGTCCTAAATACTGGTAACACCCCTACTTTCCGCCGCTGGGGTTGCGTAGGAACCATACCCGATGTGACACTCGCTTCGGAGTCCCTGGTACCTAGAGTACACAACTGGCGAGTACTAGAGGACTACTCGGCTAGTGATCACCAGTATATAGCTGTTGAGATTCACGACGGTGCCACTCTGCGTGCATATGCCCAAACTTCAATCCTCGGATGGAGGACTGGGAGGATGGACGTCGAGAAGTTCACTGACGCGCTTACGGCAGGCGCACCGTTGCTGGGAGCTCCGCCAGGGAGTGGAGGGCCTACAGCCAAGGACTTGGTGAACTCAACTATGAGTACCATCATAGCTGCTTACGAGTCTTCCATGCCCCGCCGGAGACCCCGACATGGTAAGCCTCCAGTATACTGGTGGTCAAACGAGATCGCCGAACAAAGAAGCGAGTGTCACAAACTTCGGCGAGAGGCCCAGCGGGCGCGAACACGGGAGGAGGCAGACACTAGGCTAGCAGCATACACGTCCGGCAGGAAATATCTTCGCAGGCTTATTAACAAGAGCAAGGCCCGATGCTGGCAAGACCTCGTGGACGATGTAAATAGGGATCCGTGGGGCCTTGGCTACAAGCTGGTCATGGGGAAACTTGGTGCCCTACGGAAGCCTTGTATACATGACGCGGAAAAGATGGACGCGATAGTGCGGGGACTCTTCCCCGCCCATCCCGTCCGTGTTGACGCTGTCCATGGTGAAACAGCAGTCGAGTGCCCACTCTTCACACAGCTGGAACTGGAGGAGGCAGTCCTCTCCCTGAAAGCGAGGAAGGCTCCAGGTCCAGATGGTGTTCCAGCTGAGGTTTTGCAGCTCGTCTATCACCATTGTCCTGACTTGCTACTCGGCACATTCAACGCTTGCCTACGGGACGGGGTTTTCCCGGTACGATGGAAGGTGGCGAGGCTAGTGCTGGTCAGCAAGGGGAAGGGAAATCCCAAATCGCCGTCTGCATACCGCCCGTTATGCATGCTAGACACGGCTGGGAAAGTGCTAGAGAAACTCATCAAGGGAAGACTCACTGACGCGATTCGTGCTGCTGGGGACCTATCTCCTCGGCAGTACGGCTTTAGAGCAGGACGTTCTACCATCGATGCGATTGCAGAGGTGGTGAACGCGGTCCAAAAGGCAGAGGCATATAGTCGCACCAAGCGACGGATCGTCCTGTTGGTGACACTCGACGTCAGGAATGCGTTCAACTCCGCTAGATGGGTGGATATTTTGGATACGCTGGAAAACTCTTTTCAAGTTCCAGAATATCTAATGCGACTTTTGAGGAACTACCTAAAGGACCGAAGCCTGCTCTACGACACGAAACAGGGCCAACGAAGGATGGAAATTACATCGGGTGTTGCCCAGGGATCTATGCTTGGTCCGGACCTGTGGAACGTGTCTTACGATGGGCTACTGAGACTTGAGATGCCAGATGAGTCGTGCTTGGTCGGCTATGCGGATGATGTTGCAGCTCTGGTCGCCGGACGCACCGTTGAACAAGCGCAACTTAGGCTAGGTATGCTAATGCGCCGAGTGAGGGACTGGATGACTGCTCGCGGGCTCAGTTTAGCACTGGAGAAAACCGAAGTGGTCATCTTGACAAAAAAAAAAAGAATCCCTAGAGTAAGGATGATCAGTATTGGAGATATACAGATCGAATCGAAGCCAGCGGTGAAGTACCTGGGGCTACGGATCGACTCGAAGATGAGTTTCTCTGAGCAAATCAGGGCAACGGCTGAGAAAGCTGCTTCGGGAATATCGGCCCTGAGTCGACTTATGGCCAACGTAGGGGGACCCAGCCCATCAAGAAGACGCCTTTTGATGAGTGCTGTAGGGTCAATGCTACTGTACGAAGCAGAGGTATGGGGCGACGCTCTCAGCAAGGAGGTATACCGAAAACGATTGGCACAGGTACAGAGAAGCGGAGCACTGAGAATTGCATCTTCGTATCCAACAGTCTCCGACTCGGCGGTGAGAGTGAATGCAGGCGTGGTACCTGTCGCCCTCCTTGCTAGAGAGCGCCGCGCTATTTACCTGCGCCGAAACGAGGATGCGAGGGAGATCGTTATCCGCGAGGAGAGACAACGCTCGCTCAACGATTGGCAGCAGTCTTGGAGGAATTGCACGAAGGGAAGGTGGACTGCGCGCCTCACCCCGGATGTGAGACCGTGGCTAAATCGAAGGCATGGTGAGACTGACTTCTATCTGACCCAGCTTTTGAGCGGGCACGGGTGTTTTCAGTCTTACCTGCACAAGATCGGCAAGTCACGGTCTCCCGATTGTCGGTTTTGCCCAGGAGAGGAGGACAATGCCTGTCACACATTTTTTGCGTGTACCAAATGGGCCAGGCTGCGAAGGGAACTCTACAGGGAGACGGGAGAGCTCACCCCAGATAATATAGTTGCGGTGATGCTCGAATCGGTTGACAAACGGAACCAGGTGGCACATTATGCTCGGGCAGTCCTAAAATATAAAAGGGACTCACACCAGCCGGAGGCACTGGGGCTGGGGGATCGCTCTTCTGGCAATTCCTCTTCCCCCCTCCCCTCCCGCTAGGAAAGGGACACCCCAGCTTGAAGGCGCCCCACGGCGTAACAAAACGAGACCTGGCCCGAAGTAATGTGTCAAACGGTTCCAGGCTAGGTTCTCAGATTGACAGGGGAGGTGTTTAGTGGGTAGTCCAAAGGTATCCTCCATGGGAGTCCCACACTGCCAGACTCGGCGGGCATAAATGCCTTCACCTCCCTACCACAAAAAAAAAAAAAAAACCCAGAATCTGCCACCCGCTTGTTAGCTGCTAACGGTTCTGTTATTCGCACCTACGGGAAGAGGAAGCTGACTTTAAATCTCGGCCTTCCGAGGCCTGTTACTTGGACTTTTATCATAGCGGACGTCAGCTCCCCAATTATCGGAGCTGATCTGCTCGAGCATCATGGACTACTCGTGGACATCAGAGGACGAAAACTCACCGAGCGACAAATTGCGACCGCAGCTGAGGTGAAGGCCACATCAAAGAACCAACCACTAGTACAATCATCGACATCCGCAACAATCGCTAGTGAATACGCTGCAATTCTGGCAGAGTATCCCGAAATCACATCAACAGCACCTCGTCGCAACGTTAAGTGCACGACGACGCATCACATTGTGACAAAAGGCCCCCCTGTCAACGCGAAGGCACGCCGACTTCCTCTCGACAAACTGGCCGCTGCGAAAGCCGAGTTCAACAACATGATACAACTGGAAATCTGTCGACCATCCAAGAGTGCATGGAGCAGTCCTCTTCATATGGTACGTAAAGCCAACGGAGACTGGCGTCCATGCGGAGACTATCGAGCCCTCAACGCGTGCACCGTTCCGGATCGATATCCAATCGGATTCCTGCAAGACTGCACTGCTGCTTTACATGGGATGAAGGTCTTTACTGTAATCGATCTACAAAAGGCGTTTCATCAGATTCCAGTCGAGCCGAGTGATGTCCCGAAGACGGCGATTATCACGCCATTTGGATTGTTCGAGTTCATCTACATGACCTTTGGCCTATGCAACGCGGGCCAGACCTTCCAACGCTTCATGCACGAGGTGCTAAGGAGACTCAGTAATGTATTCGTCTACATAGACGACATATTGGTGTTTTCACTGGACCCGCAGATACACCAACAGCATGTGTCAGAGGTGCTGAGCCGTCTACGCCAATACGGACTTGCAATCAACAAAGAGAAGTGCCAATTTGGACTGGACGAGGTTCGATTTTTGGGGCACACGATTTCATCTGACGGATTGAAACCTTCGCCTGAGAAGATGCAAGGCATATCCGCGATTTCGAAGCCCAGGACAGCACTGCAGCTAAAGCCATTCTTAGGAATGATTAACTTCTACAGAAGGTTCCTACCGCATGCCGCTCAGACCCAACGCCCGCTCCAACAGCTGAAAGAGGGAAACAAAAAGCGCGATAAAACGGAGCTTCAGTGGACCGACGAGGCATCGGCAGCATTCGAGAGGTGCAAATCGGAACTAACCAGGGTTCCGTCACTTGCGCATCCTGATCCAGCAGCTACATGGTCCCTAACTGTGGACGCATCGGATGATGGGCTCGAAGCTGTCCTGCACCAGGCAACGAGCACTGAAACAGAGCCTCTGGGATTTTTCTCACGCAAGCTGAACGACACCCAGCGACGCTACAGCACTAACGACCGAGAGTCGCTAGCGATTAACGAAGCCATCAAGCACTTCCGGTACATGTTGGAGGGCAGAGTCTTTTGCAGTCTTCTCCGACCACAAGCCATTACAGTTTGCGTTCCAGCAACGACCGGAGAAAGCATCACCGAGGCAACAACGTCAGCTGGATTTTATCTCCCAATTCACGGTTGACATTCGCCACATTCCGGGCCGGAATAACTCCATCGCGGATTACTTGTCTCGGGTGAGTACAATTTCAAAGACCGACATCCTTTCTCTCGCTTCAGCTCAACAAACCGATCCAGAGCTCCAGGCTTTGTTGGAGGACCAGACAGACAAACTCGAGTGGAAGTAGCAGGAGCTTGCTACTTCCGACACGCCACTGCGCTGCATAGTCACCGAAAACAAGATTCGACCCTACGTACAACAGCAGCAGCTTAGGCAAACAATCATGCAGACGATGCATGGCCTAGCACACCCAGGCATACGAGCGACTAGACGACTCATCACCGACCGCTTTTTCTGGCCGGCCATGAATAAGGAGATCAATGACTTCGTGCGAGGCTGCATGGCCTGCCAGCGCAACAAGGTCGGACGTCACGTCAAGTCACCGCTCTAACGATACACCCCGCCGGACACCAGGTTCGAGCATATCAACATCGACCTCATCGGACCACTATCCCCGAGTGATGGTTACTGTTATTGCCTAACCATCATTGACAGGTTCACACGTTGGCCAGAAGCCGTTCCGCTCCAGAATATCACCGCAACAACAGTCGCCGAGACGCTTATCAATGCATGGATAAGCCGTTTTGGAGTGCCGGCAAGAGTAACTACTGACCTGGGACGCCAGTTCGAGAGCCAAATCCTCGCCGAGCTGACCCGTATTCTGGAAATCAACCACCTGCGGACGACCCCATACCATCCTGCCGCCAACGGAATCATTGAGAGATGGCATCGCACAGTCAAGGCCGCCATCCGCTGCTACGATACAGCCGAATGGACGAAGGCGCTTCCTCTTGTGCTCCTAGGACTGCGCGCCACATTGAAGGAGGATATTAACGCTACACCCGCAGACATGGTCTACGGCACCAGCCTACGACTTCCGGGGGAGTTCTTCACCGCATCCCAGCCCAAAAACAACGAAACGGACTTCTTGCGTGATCTCAGGTCACGCATGACCAAACTGCGACCTCGAGACACGGCACACCACACCACCACCCAAACTTTCATACACGGAACGTTAGGCAGCAGCTCACACGTCTTTGTACGCAACGACAAAGTAAAATCATCGCTCGCACCACCATACGACGGCCCATACCCGGTCCTGAGCAGAAAGGACAAGTATTTCCGCATCAACATTAATGGACACCCCGCCTTGATTTCGATCGACAGGCTCAAGCCCGCATTC
Source organism: Odontomyia ornata (assembly GCA_963969285.1). Classification (NCBI taxonomy): domain Eukaryota; kingdom Metazoa; phylum Arthropoda; class Insecta; order Diptera; family Stratiomyidae; genus Odontomyia; species Odontomyia ornata. The sequence goes on from OZ017743.1 coordinate 31,662,009, forward strand.
CTCATGCCAGAACCTACTTCGAAGGCGAGGCCCCTCATTAGCAAACCAACAAAAACCACACGCAGTGGACGTAAGATCCGGCCACCCGTACGCTTCGAATAAAGTATCGTGGCCAAGCCACTGCGAGGGGAGTAGTGTGGCGAAAACACAACGCATGCATCGCAATATTGCCCAAAGCTTCTCACTGGCATGCAACCTTGTATGCGGCGTAACATTGTCCTGATGTTTCAGCCAACGCGATAATCATGCGATATCAGTTTACATGACCAGAGCTCCACTCGGCATGTCTGCTGGTTGCGCGTGTGCATGGTCAGCGGTTATGCTGTGATTGGGAACGCTCTGTTGGAGATTGTATCGCGTCGACGAGTTGCGCGTGTGCATGCTCAGCGAATATGATATGAATGCAAGCACTCAGTTGGGAATTTTGTTATCGCGTCGGCGAGACGCTAACCACTTCACCTCGAACGATAGAAGAGTCAACATCTAAACAACAGATAGATTTAAATCAGTTTTTCTTAGCGAGTGTCGATATAGTCAGTAGCAATTTAGTAAGATCAGTAGACAATAAATAGTTTTCCATATTGTTCTCTCGCGTTACGAATTTCCACGGACCATAGATTTAAGTGAGTTCCCTTCTTCTAACAGTCTTTTTTTATGGTAATTTATTTTAGATCCTTTAATGATGGCTGTTAATTTGTTTCTATAATTTTTATAATATTTTTCAAACAAAGTGTTAAAAGGTTGGTAGTTAAGTTTTCTTTTTAACTGTCTCGTTTCTGGATCGATCTAATTATGCCTTCATGTAGCCAAGGTTTTAAGGGTTTTAGTGATTTTCTAATTATATTTCTGTGTTGGCAAGTAATAATTGTGCTATTCAACTTTCCTACGAATTGGTTAATTGCTGTTTCTGCATCATCGGCGTCGTTATAAATGCTATTCCAGTTTGTATTTTTTATCTTGTCTTTGAGAAGGTTTAGATATGTAATTACTTTGCATTTCATTTCTGCTTCCATCATTTGTTGTTGGGAATGTGGACTCAATTGGCCAGCACAACAAAGTTCTGTAGTGGTCAGTAATGGAATTGTTTAATATGATTGGAATCGCTTCGTCTCTGTTTAATTCGTTTTGAGAGTGCTTGACAATAATGTGATCAATGTAAGATTTTGTATACGACTTTACTCTTATTGCTTTGTTTCTGTATGAAACATAGCATAAATGAGCTAGTTGATCTCTGTAGTTGTTGACAGTAGGTATACAATACCAGTTCTGGCTCACTTTTTTCATACAAATTTCAAATGTTGTCGAGGGTGTGTGTCTCGGGTGTATGGGTGCTTGTATTAGGATGGTATACGTAGGTGCCTGGGATAGTAAGGTGCGAGTCCGCGATAGATGCGGGTTTCTTGGGTGGTTGCCGGGGAGGATGTGTGTTTTGGATGTCCGTATGTTCCGTTTCATTTCGTTCCTATTTAGAGCGGCATAAGTGGGTGCCTGGGATACTAAGGTGCTAGTCCGAGGTAGGTGTGGATGTCATGGATGGTTATGGTGAGGAGGTGAGGTGTATGTATCAGATTAGTGTAGGTATAGGCGGATACTAGGGATAAGAAGGTGCGGGCTTAAGGTAAGAAAGAGATCAGTGTCTTGGTTGAGTAGGTAAGCGTTCCGGGTTTTAGTAGACTCTAGCGGTTAGTAGAACTAGTATTGATGGTTGTATTCTAGAATAGACATATGTCTTTATATTACATCCTTAGTCTTTGCAGCCTCTAATGGTAAATGGTGAAACTAGGCATATTGATTATAGTCTAGGATAGGCCCATATTTTCAATCAATAGATAAGAGCTCTAGATTTCTCAGCGGGCATTTATATTGGGTTAATATACAAGTTTGAAATTAATGGGAGCTAGCCTTTGACGCTTTTAGCGATAGATAATTATACTATTCATGGTTGTTATTTCTCTATAGCGGAAGGATTTCTCATACATTCGTTGCTTATAGTCTTTGCATGGTTTTGTTATTCATCTTTGGTGGAAGTGTTTCTCGGGTCTTAAACGCTCCTAGTGGTTGATAGTATTTTATCCATGGTCGTTTTAATGTATATGTTAGGAGGTCCATGTCTAGAGTTGATACCTTGAAGTATTAGGGTTGCTGATCAATTAGGGAAGCTCTGTAGATAGGAGGCGCTCTGGGCGGTTGTTCGCTGGTTGTAGGGCTTGAGATCCTTTAGCGTGTGTCACTTATTAAAGGCGTTTGGGGCGAGCGATTAACTTGATCACGTTAGGCGTGCTGGACTTTTTTATGATGCGAGTGGCTGCGTGGTGATGGAGGACGCTGCTATAGCCGGGTGGCTTTGCATTATGGATGGGCGACGGGCTTGCCTTTCGACGGGTGTTCTAAGGCGTGAGAATTTCCTTCATGGGTGCTTGCTTAAGGTACGTTTTGCTCCTCGTTTGATGTCTGTAGTTAAAGATGGACGGTATTGTAGACGTGATGCGCGTCGCTTGTTGGAGGAAGTAAGTAGAAATTTGTCTCGTGAGCGTTTGGTTAAGTTTCCGCGTTTCTCATCAAAGGATGCATGTCTTTAAGTATGGACGGCCTTGTCTGCGTTTCGGAATGATTTGCGTCGCTTTTTGGAGGATCGTGATTGGGGTGTAGATTTGTTCGGCGGTGAATGCTGTAAGGCATGGAAATTGTCCTCGGGGATGCGTGGCATGTGCAAGTGAGTTTGCTTGCTAAGTGTAGTGTTTCGTTCGCATAGACTTCTCTGTTGGCGGGAGTTTTAGGGCATCGGAATCTACAGCGTGGAAGAGAAGTGGCGTGGCATTCATTACATTGTAATATGGTTTTGCTTGATGGAGGCGGATTTTTTGTTGTATTGGTCGTGGGCAGCGGGTAACGTGATGCGCGGCATTGAGACGTGTTTTCATAAATGTCCATTCAAAGATGCGCCTGTTATAGTTTGCTGATTATTATTTACATTGATCGTTTTCAGTTTCTTTTTGCTTGGATACGTCGTTTCTTTGTTTTGTGACTCATTGCTATTGTATATTATTGCTTTTATCCGTTTCATTATAATAGTACTTTAAGAATCGTCTTCAATGTATTTTGTTCGGTTAGACTACTATGTTGATTGTTCAAATCTATGGATGCAGGGAAAAAGATAATGCGTTCTTGATATTTAGTATAGTATTAAATTTCAGTTTGCTTGTAGCAGCATTTTGTTTGTCTGCATCATCATCACTTATTTCTTAAAGCAGTTTCTATACTTCATTCTCTGATTGTACTATTATGTAGAAGTATGGCACTATATTCATTCATTTTTTTTTCTTTACTATAGGATGCTCATTGGTTTTGTTCAAAAATTCTAATAATTTCTTCCAAGACGAGTTATTTTTTCAAATTAATGATCTTGTAGTGCATGAGATGGTGATAATTTTGTTCGTACATCATATGATTTGTCCCTTTTGATAAGTGCTTGGGTCTATTTTTTAGATCACTATGTTGAGATGCATGTTTTGGGTATCTATTCTGAATTTGAGATTATTTATGGATGTTGTATGCGAAAGATATTACGGTTTATGGCTTCTGGAATGCTACTTTTTTATGGAGTTTATGTATGATGGATGTAGAAATCATCGTGGTGGTCCTAATGAGTGGGAATATTTACGCATTTTCATTGATAAATTTTTGGTACGTACTGAAAGGAAGAAGCTAATATAGAAAAAAGAGAATGCGGTAGGTCATTGACATTAGGAGTTTGTTGGTATCATGTTATTATTCGTTGGTTATGTCCATAATGCATGGGAAAATTTTTTGGTCCTATATGATGGCATTATAGGCATGCACTAGATTGAATAAATTTTTATATTTACTCTGAATTAGGTGCTGTTATTATGGATCTGTATTATTTAGTTTAAGTAGTTTCATGAGTGTCAGTATAATATAGAGTAAAACTGTTATTTTATGCTTGTCTCATATTCTACACAGTATGTATGATTTTTTGACATTTCCGAATTTCTCTAGGTATATTTTCATTTAGAGCTTGTTGATGTTTTTTGAGTATGTTAATTTTTAATTTGTTATCTCCTTAGGAAAATGATGCTTGAATGGTGCCGTTAAGTTGATACTTTTCGGATGCATATTATCGCTTTTAATGCCTATATGATTGCATGAGAATTTACAAACCTCATACTTTGTGTGCTTGTATTAAGCGTAAAGCCACTTCTGCTATATTCATATACATTTTCAATATTTGTGCATTAAGTAAAATACGTATTTACTACATTTTAAATATACTGGATTTATCATCATAGCGATTTGAGGGTATACTCATTAACATATTCAAGTATTATTTTCACATAAGTAAAATATATTCTTGTTGAGTTTTTTCTTATCAGAATTTTTTTCTGCTGGATGCTTGGTTGATTTTTTTTAGGTTTGAAGAAGATCTAATTAGTTTTCAACATAAAGGGTATGTTTTGGGTTAGCGCACTGCTACTATAGATCACTTAGGCTAATGTTTATGTAAGATAGTTCGGTATAGATAACGATGTGTGGAAGCATATGAGTTTATGGTAGGCTATTTTTCGATCGATTTCATCGTATCTTGTATAGACAAGTAGCATATGTTATAAAGTGTTCTTGATAAGGATGGTCACGAGTCATTGTAGGATGTTAAGACATGATCATTACTTTCAGGAGGTGTTTGTCTGCTGGTAATTTGAGTTGAATGAACTAATGAGGGGTTTTTTTTGTCTCTCATTAGATATTTTTGAATGGTAGAATTGAGTGTTTGATACTTGGGAGTTTCGGATATGCTAGGAATGTTTAGTTTTTTTTTGGTTTATTGTTTGAGGTATTTGTTTACTTGAGCAGTGTTAGATTAGTTGTTAAAATAAAAAGATTGTGTTTCTTTCTAATAGAAATAATTTATTGAGTAATGCTATTTTTTGTTATATATAAAAATAAATTTTCATACAATTTACAGGACATCTAATATATGGGTTGATATATTTATGAATTCTATAGCATATTGAAGGTTTATTCAGCTGCACTATTTCTGCTTTAGGACCATACAAATGTATAGTAAGTCCTCTCACGTCTTTTTTAATGTTTATTATACAATTTATATAGCAATTCAATATCCTCAGCATATAATTGTAGCTTATGTCCCCTTCACTCTAGTGCAAACTGTTGATGTTTTAATTCGAATTTCATTTTGGTTGCATTTTATGAGAATAGTATGTTCCTTGATGAATTACTGGTGAGGATTTCCCGATACATTCTAATAGCGCTGGCCACCAGTTGGCTCTAATTTTGTTTGGACTATTTATACTACCCGATGCTATGAATTATTACTTTGTCGTATGTATGCGAGACTGCAGGAGTATGGACTGTTTTATTAGTTTAAAAATATTTCTTGTCTCTTGATCGTATGAATGACAAATGCATGTATCAGTGCCTGATGTCGTATTAGAGTTGGACCATTCACATATTTGGTAGTGTATTCTATGTTTATTAGATACTTTCTCGCCCATATTACCATATTTAAGCATATAATTCTCGATTCGTATTCGATGTTCAGGAAAAATATCACGGTACACTTCCATGAAGTATAGGATAACCATTGTAATAGATCTTATCGCGGTGAAAGTGTATTGACCTCTGTTTTCCTAGTTTTCTTGACGTCGTTTACGTTGGTTTGCTGAATTTTAAAAACCTCATAATAATCCATAGAATTATATGTAGTCTAGTGATAGAAAAAACGACGTGCTGCCTTTAAGTCAACATACATTCATGTCCTAGTTTGTACAGTGCAGCTAAGATGAGGGTCTGTTTCTCAATATTAAATTTCAGTATTTTATAGACTCAAGAGATTATACTTGATTTCAAAGCCTTTCACAATAGTTTGTAGTTTACCAAGTCTCAATTTCCAATTTCCTTATGAATAATTCCTTTAAGTGAAGTAAAACATTGTTTATAGGGTTTTTAGTATTTTATTTCATCACATGGAAAATTAGATCGTTACATAGTACTGGTATTTCATAAAAAAGCCATGAGTAGTTTATATTTACAAATGATGTTTGAGTTGGAGTGAAGAAGTCGTTGATATCCAGTTTAAGTACGCTTTTTTCTCTGCATCTTGCACAATATTGGTCATAGTATTCCTTCACACAATCGGTAAGCAAATTGTTGTATTGCATGACAATGTTGAAAAAATCCATCAAGATGAAAAGCGTGAAGAGCTCGGGATGTTTAAGTATTAGTCTCTCTCCTCCAATAGGTATGTAGAAGAGTTCAAGAAGACCAAGCTGATTTGCAGGGAACTCATCTACTCTATCCTTGAGATCAATGAGGTATTGGCGAAGTGAAGTCCATTGGCTGTTATCTAACTCCAACTGATTTTGTCCACTGCATCGGACGATTATTTTCGCTTGAAATGTCAGCGGGTCAAATCCAAGTATTACTTTGCTTTTGTGGAAGCCTTCATCAAGATAGTATGTATAGTTCAGCAAGAGGTTTTTCTCATAGATTCGCTGTTTCTCTCGATTCTTTTTTAGTTTCTTCTCTTTCTTGTTCACTTTTCTGGCTGAAGTAGCCTTATCAGTCTGGCTGGCCTTTTCATGCTTCTGACTGACTGACGAAGTTACTGGATCTGCTCCGTTCATTTTAAATGACTGCTACTAGTAGTAAAACTAAAGATGTATATTTGTTACACCAGCATATATATTCACTTCTCTGCATTTACGGATGGAGTGGGGGCAAGTTCAATATATGTTGATAATTCTATTGCATAAGTAAACATGTTTAGCCCTTGAATGCTGTAATGTTGCTTACTCTCATGATTTGAATTCAAAGATAAGAAAGTGCTATGGAGTTAAGATTTGAACCACCAAGCTAACAGGAGTAGGAGTCAGTAACAGGAAATGACACTTTGCTCCGTATTTCCTTTAGAATTTTTAGGAGTACTGCTGGGCTACAATAGATTGCTTCTAGGCTAATTAGCTGTCTTTTTATCAGTTAAACTATCTATTTAGCTGTCACTTTTGCTGATGAGCTGTCGATCTTATATGTAATGCTGGCTTTTAAGCCGATTCCCTGTCTGTTTAGCTGATATGCTATCCTCTTGAGCTGTCTATTTAGCTGACACTTTTGCTGATGAGCTGTCTATTATATGTATAGTGCTGTCTATGCAGCTGTCTATTTAGCTGATGCCCTGTCTGTTTAGTTGTTATGCTGTCTGCTGAGCTAACCGTTTAGCTGATAAACCCGTCTATTTAGCTGGTAAGTGGTCTATGTAGCTTTCTTTTTAGCTGATGCCCTGTCTGCTTAGTTGATATGCTATCTCTTTAGCTGTCTGTATAGCTAGCTTTAGTTAATAAGTTGAGCGTTTGACCTTACGTGCTATCTGCCATTCGGTAAATTCATTTGATTGTTGGTAATTATCTACCCATAAAAAAATTCTTATTTTCCATACAGTTGCAGTCAGCTTTTTTTTTTACATTTACTTTAAATGTCATATGCTCATCACGATTTACGTTAGGCCTATTGGTTACCAAGACTGCATGTTGATCATCTTCCAAGTTATTCGTAGGCATAAATGGGTCAGACAAGAATCTTCACGTCTATGTTGCTCTTCTGGTGAACAAATCTTGATTAGGAGGAAGCCATTGTTAGTTGCTCGAGAATTATTTGATCGTATTTCATGCTGATATATTCTTCATAAGATTGAGTCAATACACACATTTTTTTTCATGTGCATCAGTTTTTCTCCTGACCCCTGTCCATCTTATCTGTAGGAACCCCTTTTGACAGCAATTTGAGTTCACTTTTCCAATCTTTACTTGTCTTCATAGGACTTGCGGTCTGTCATTATTTTTTAAGTAAATAATGCTAGAGACTCTTACCGTCCACAATGATGTTCCATTGCATTGAAATCATGCTGCTATACTTATGAACTTATCCAAAATGCTCAAAAATCGTATGATCCCTTGGATCAGCCATTTGAATAATTTTGTAAAGCACAAACTTGTTGAGTAAATCTCTACTTCATGCAAACCATTGCTAGGGCCTTATCATGAGTTAATTTAGCCTGTTGTTTAGTCGATGTATTAAGGGCTTATAGTGGAACTTATTAAGTATATTGAATCATCTTGGTTTCCTCATGTATGATCAACCCTTTTGCATTATCCGGGATATGCAGAAAGATCAGTATGTTATGACTGGAACGATTTTTTCCCTATCATTGAACAATTGAGTAAAATTTTGATACCTCCAACTGACTAAAAATCGGTCATTGATCCATTTTCAGAAGATGTTTGAATGGTTTGGAAGACTTGAGGCTGCATCATTACTCACAACTTGTGAAATGATTAAATATCATGGACAAATGTGTCTACATATGTACATTATAAAAGCTATCAAATGTCTATGTATTAGTATCATATGATCGACTGGTCTCTTCATCATGCAAAGAGGGTTATCCACAATCACCGATCAGTTGAGCCGTCTGATACGATCATGAGTTGCCTGTTCAGCAGTTGAACTTTGGTCAACTTCACACCAATATGTTTTCTCTTTCGCACCTGCTAACCCAATCGCCTGACGAACTCAAGGTAGCCTTCTCTTTTACACCTACAACTCGAGTTGATTGGTGAGCAGAAGGTGGTGAAGGGCCTTACAGGGCTTCCACCCAGCCTGCCCCGTGGCATGCATGCATGATGATCTTCGCAGAGATGCAGAATAACCTTCTACCCAGCCTACCTCATTGCCACGCAGGCATCAATGACCGGTCATCATGCGTTATGACCCGTCATAATGCATGATGATGGGTCATCATGCCTGCATGGCAATGGGGTAGGCTGGGTAGAAGGTTATTCTGCATCTCTGTGAAGATCATCATGCATGCATGCCACGGGGCAGGCTGGGTAGAAGCCCTGTAAGGCCCTTCACCACCTTCTGCTCACCAATCAACTCGAGTTGTAGGTGTGAAAGAGAAGGCTACCTTGAGTTCGTCAGGCGATTGGGTTAGCAGGTGCGAAAGAGAAAACATATTGGTGTGAAGTTGACCAAAGTTCAACTGCTGAACAGGCAACTCATGATCGTATCAGACGGCTCAACTGATCAGTGATTGTGGATAACCCTCTTTGCATGATGAAGAGACCAGTCGATCATATGATACTAATACATAGACATTTGATAGCTATTATAATGTACATATGTAGACACATTTGTCCATGATATTTAATCATTTCACAAGTTGTGAGTAATGATGCAGCCTCAAGTCTTCCAAGCCATTCAAACATCTTCTGAAAATGGATCAATGACCGATTTTTAGTCAGTTGGAGGTATCAAAATTTTACTCAATTGTTCAATGATAGGGAAAAAATCGTTCCAGTCATAACATACTGATCTTTCTGCATATCCCGGATAATGCAAAAGGGTTGATCATACATGAGGAAACCAAGATGATTCAATATACTTAATAAGTTCCACTATAAGCCCTTAATACATCGACTAAACAACAGGCTAAATTAACTCATGATAAGGCCCTAGCAATGGTTTGCATGAAGTAGAGATTTACTCAACAAGTTTGTGCTTTACAAAATTATTCAAATGGCTGATCCAAGGGATCATACGATTTTTGAGCATTTTGGATAAGTTCATAAGTATAGCAGCATGATTTCAATGCAATGGAACATCATTGTGGACGGTAAGAGTCTCTAGCATTATTTACTTAAAAAATAATGACAGACCGCAAGTCCTATGAAGACAAGTAAAGATTGGAAAAGTGAACTCAAATTGCTGTCAAAAGGGGTTCCTACAGATAAGATGGACAGGGGTCAGGAGAAAAACTGATGCACATGAAAAAAAAAGTGTGTATTGACTCAATCTTATGAAGAATATATCAGCATGAAATACGATCAAATAATTCTCGAGCAACTAACAATGGCTTCCTCCTAATCAAGATTTGTTCACCAGAAGAGCAACATAGACGTGAAGATTCTTGTCTGACCCATGTATGCCTACGAATAACTTGGAAGATGATCAACATGCAGTCTTGGTAACCAATAGGCCTAACGTAAATCGTGATGAGCATATGACATTTAAAGTAAATGTAAAAAAAAAAGCTGACTGCAACTGTATGGAAAATAAGAATTTTTTTATGGGTAGATAATTACCAACAATCAAATGAATTTACCGAATGGCAGATAGCACGTAAGGTCAAACGCTCAACTTATTAACTAAAGCTAGCTATACAGACAGCTAAAGAGATAGCATATCAACTAAGCAGACAGGGCATCAGCTAAAAAGAAAGCTACATAGACCACTTACCAGCTAAATAGACGGGTTTATCAGCTAAACGGTTAGCTCAGCAGACAGCATAACAACTAAACAGACAGGGCATCAGCTAAATAGACAGCTGCATAGACAGCACTATACATATAATAGACAGCTCATCAGCAAAAGTGTCAGCTAAATAGACAGCTCAAGAGGATAGCATATCAGCTAAACAGACAGGGAATCGGCTTAAAAGACAGCATTACATATAAGATCGACAGCTCATCAGCAAAAGTGACAGCTAAATAGATAGTTTAACTGATAAAAAGACAGCTAATTAGCCTAGAAGCAATCTATTGTAGCCCAGCAGTACTCCTAAAAATTCTAAAGGAAATACGGAGCAAAGTGTCATTTCCTGTTACTGACTCCTACTCCTGTTAGCTTGGTGGTTCAAATCTTAACTCCATAGCACTTTCTTATCTTTGAATTCAAATCATGAGAGCACTGCCTCCTTAAACCTGGCCGTCTTGCTCTGCAATTTCTGTGACATGACCTCATACAAAAGTAAAACTGACAACTCCTGACAGTTAATGCAGTTCCTAACAATTAGACGTCAAAATTCCTGTCATTGTTAGTCAAACGAGCACAAGCTGTATCTCTTGTGAATCGCGAGGAAGGAATTTCGCTACTCAACAAAATTGTTCGCGAGCAAGAAATAGCCGAGAATGACGAAGAGCTTATTCGTGTCAAGGAACAAGGCATTCTGCAATCAGGTGAATTGTACAAACAAGAAGGAAAGGGCAAGGAGCTAGCGGATATGATCAAAGTGACGAGACTGTTTCTTAGCCTGATTAGCAAACGTAAGGCCGCCAGGTTAGTGCGGTCGTTAGTGGATTTGTTTTAAGACTCGGAAGCTGGTACTCGTATCGAGGTTCAACTTTGTAGAGAATGTATAGGATGGGCGAAACAAGAGAAACGAGCATTCTTAAGACAATCGCTGGAAGCTCGATTTATTGCTTTGTTTTTCGATACTGGATTGTATTCGGAGCGCTAGCGCTGGGGTCACAGCTGCTGAATGATTTAAAAAAGTTGGGCGACAAAAATTTGCTCGTAGAAGTTCAACTTCTAGAAAGTAAGACCTATCATGCTCTAAGCAATTTGCCAAAAGCGCGTGCTGCCCTGACCTCGGCACGTACTACGGCAAATGCTATCTATTGTCCGCCTAAGATGCAGGGGGCTTTAGATTTGCAATCGGGTATCCTACATGCGGCAGATGAAAGGGACTTCAAAACAGCTTTTTCATATTTTTATGAAGCATTCGAAGGTTTTGACAGTGTCGAAAGTAACAGGGCATAAACTGCACTCAAATATATGTTGCTCTGCAAAATAATGCTGGGAAAGGCGGAAGATGGAAATCAAATTGTTAGTGGAAAGCTGGTAAGGATGTTGATTTAAAGTTTGTTGCATAGAAATTAATATTTTTTATTTATTAGGCAATCACATATTCAGGACGAGACATCGACGCAATGAAATCCGTTGCGTAAGCATCTCACAAAAGATCCCTAGCTGATTTTCAGGACACGCTCAAGGAATATCGAAAAGAGCTGGAGGAAGATGTAATTGTCAAAGCACATCTAGGTACATTGTCTGATAGAATGCTGGAACAAAATTTATGTAGAAACATTGAGCCGTATTCTCGAATGCAGGTATGGAGAAAACTTTTCTACATGTTTATTTATAGCCTAATGTTTGGTTTCTATAGGGTGCCAAATTATTTTCATAGCATAAGGTGAGCATCGATTTTCAGTTATGTGCTTACGGAAGTAATATCCACTTTTATATTGACCAGCGTCTGTAGATTTTGTTTCATTCTGACTGGCTGAAACTGATAAATCGTAAAGAGGAAGTGGTACATACCGAATTTTTTAAGCACCTCCATTTCTTACCACTATCTTCATTCATTCTTCGTTCATCAACACTCGTCCGCTTTGCGAAGTGTATTCAATTAATCGGCATAAAGGAGCACACAGAATGATATGAATCTATCCTTTCGTGCATATTTATTCAAATTCGTGAATCTATCCTTTCGTGCATATTTATTCAAATTCGTGATCAGGTCTCAGAGATAAAAAAAAACCGCATAACACGAAACTAAAAAAAACTCTGAGTAACTGTCTCTTCAAGTATCTCGTCGATAGGGTCAAAAATGCCCTAAGATACTGTACTGAAAAATCCATGTCCACGCTTCAATCAGTGTTCATCAGATGATCCCTGTCTTTTCTTAGATACCAATAGTGAGTTTGCATCCTTAACCATCTCTGGAAGATTGTTATATGTACTCGTACACAGAGCATCGTTCTTTAGACGATAGGTTCTGAAAATAGGCGTTATGAATTAATTTGTATTCCTCGCACGTCAAAGTCAAACGCGCTTTATTCAATACTAATCGCCATAAATTTTCAAAGAATATAAAGCAAACTCCAAACAAAAAAAAATAAAACTTTTTTTTAGTACCTCCACTCCCTACCACTCTCTCCATCACTCTTTCTTCGTCGCACAACGCTCGTGCGATCTGCATTCACATGACCTCGCTTCGACCTTTGTGCTACCCAGACAATGTTTAATTCATCGGTATAAGGGGGCACACACAATAATGTCAACTAATCCTTTTCATGAACATCTAGCCCAAAAATCATGAGCAGCTCTCAAAGATAAAAAAAAAAAATTCAATATAGTACGACGCATTCAAAAAAAAGCTCTGAGTAACAGGTGCACGCTTCAATCAGTCCTTAGTCTAGAGACCTTGCTTTCTGAACCATTTCTGGTAGATTGTTATATATATGCAGAGCATCATTCGTTGCATCGTTCTCTAGACTATCCGTTCCGGCAAAAGGTATTACGAATTTATCTGCATTCCTCGCATTATATGGGTTGAACTGTGATACCTTAATTAATGATGTTCGTTCCGATCCATTAGTTTTTAAATTGTTGTAAATAAACATAGCTTTCTCCATTATAATGATTTGACTAAAGGTTAATGATTTTGCTAATTGGTAAACCAAACCAGTTTGAGTAAGCATTGGCAGTTTCAGAATGTTTTTATATGCTTTGTACAGCAGCCTGGATATACTATTAAGATGTTGCTTTGCCGATTGACTCCAAATAATACTCCATATTGTAACTTCGTCAGCACAAATGCATTTAGAACAAGTTTCAACAAGCCTATTATTGATTCTAATTGCCTCCTTAAGGTATTTATCATACGACGGTCCATGATAAGACCAAGATATTTCATTTCCAGCACTCTTTGCAATTTTTCGCCGTTAATATTTAGGTCGACATCTATGTCTCCTTTGTTCTTCTGCTTAAAAACAATTTATTTTGTCTTTTAGTGTTCAGTACTAGTTAATCTTCGATTAACCACTGATGGAATTTTCCTAGATCCAGGTTGATAGTGTTTTCAATGTTTTGTCTCGTCCTGAATAAAGTAGAACTGTGTCATCAGCATATAATGTGTGATACCCCGTCAGTCCACATGTATTTAGACTATTTGTGTATAGCTGGAACAAAGTTGGGCCAAGTAGTGAGCCTTGGGGAACTCCTGTTTTCGTAGGTGCTCGATCGCTAAGGACATTGTTGATTAAAGTTCTCTGTGATCTTCTTTCCAAGTAACTCTTAAACAATTGCTTAGGCCTACCCTGAATGCCATACGATTCAAGTTTACGAAGCAAGAGTTCATGATCAACTGTATCAAATGCTTTTTTCAAATTCACAAAAATGCCGATGACATAATCACCTCTGTCAAGTCCTAGATTGATGAAACGTGTGGCAGAATGTAGGGCATCCAAAGTACTCTTGTTCTTTTGAAAACCAAATTGATATTGGCTTACGATAGAGTTTTCAACTAAGCATGATGTCAATCGATTGTTCAGTATTTTTTCAAATATTTTACTAAATCCCGTCAGCAGCGTAATCGGGCTATAGTTATTCGGGTCGAGATGATCACCTCCCTTAAATATAGGAACTATTTTTGCAAGTTTATATGTTGAATTGGTTAATTAATTGCTAATTTAATTATTTGCAGTCCGAGAATCCTGCTGTCAGAACATTCCAACAACTTCTCGTTAAGCAATCAGCTTTTCCGATGCAGAGGAAATACTCGATCGAATGAAGCATTGGAAATAAAGTAGGCGCTGGCCGATCGGAAACCAAAATAATGAGACATCGATGTCGAACTAAATATTAACGGCGAAAAATTGTAAAGAGTGCTAGAAATGAAATATCTTGGTCTTATCATAGACCATTATGTGACCTATTTGCCACACATAAATAGCTTAAGGAGGCAATTAGCCCCAATAATAGGCTTGTTAAGAAGATGAGTCTTTTTCAGTGCACATTAAGAAACTTGTTTTAAATGCGTTTATCCTGACGAAATTACATAATGGAGTACTTATTTGGAGTCAATGAGCAAAGTAACATTTAAATAGTATATCAAAGCTGCTGACCAAATCGAAGCTAGTAATATTGAATTAGTTGTTTTTTTTTCTTCATATGTTCATCATGTTGTGTCATAATGTTCAAGATCGTCAAAACTGAATACAATATTTTATTTGCGAGCTGTATTCGTCGGCGTATTTCTTCTCTTTCATTAGCGTTCTCGTTATTTTGGTGCCTAGATACACAAGTTCGCCCACATTTTCACTAGTGTATTCGCCAAGTGCGATATTTTGTATACTTTAGGTATTTTTCCTCGACTGCGTAATGAGCTTTGTCTTATTCGCATTGATTTGTAGCCCTACTAGTTTTGCTTCGCTGTCGAGTTTCGGGACAAGTTCTTTGGCAGTTGCTAGCGACCGTAACAAAATGTTGCTATCATCTGCACAGGCTACCACTTGGCTTAACTTGTATAAAAGCGTATCTCTTGTATGGACAGGTAGCTTTCTTAGCCAGAGCCAAATTGAATAGCAATGGGTCCAGCTCATCTCCCTGCTTTAGTCCGCTTTTGGTGTCAAAGGCGTCAGTGAGTTGGTTATTAATGCAGACTTGGGAGGTTGTCCACGTCATTCTGATAAGATGGACGAATTTGGCTAGGTTGCCAAAGCAAAGCATTATTTAGTACAGCACGTTACGATCAATACTGTCGTATGCTTGCTTTTCAATCTAGCTACATACAAAAAGACAGCAAGTTTAATAGGACTTTTTAACATGAAGTTATCCAGAACAGAAATACACGCGATAACAGATTTAGCTTTTATAGATAAAGATAATTATCGCAGACTGTTTATCCACCTAGAAACTCTTAAGTAACTTCAATAGTTAAATTAAGATAGAGTTGTCTGTTAACCTACCGAAAACTTTAAATCTAAATGACTTTCTATAAGATAATACTTCATATCTGCTTCCCTCACTAGCTTAGATGCATATCCTTTTTCCTCTAAATCCACCGAAATCCTCAATCCCTTCGTAAATTAGTTTGAAATAATATTTAACAGTTCATAATACTTGCTTTATAAATTTTTTAACAACATTACAGCATCAGCACAGGTAAAAAACAGACGTTTTATAATCAGGATAAAAGAATATTCAATGAGATTGATTCATTGTCAGCAGCGCGACTCACCAAATCGGGATTTAGCACCCACTAGCCATCTCGAATCATCACGGTTCTACGTCCATACTCATTGTTATTGTTATTGTAAATTGATGTCATCAGCCTTGATAAATTATAAAATATATTGAAACATATAGATTAATGATTTTGTTTAAAATTTATTTTATTTTCAATTAAGCTATAATGAAAAACAGATCAAGCTACAAAGGCATTTTTAAAATAACGGCAAAGAAAACATGCACTTCCAGTTCTTGTTGAGCCACGATCGTATTCATTTTCGTACTTGGCGTAGTTGAGGCGGATTCCGTCTGTTGTTATTTCAGGAGTTAACGTTTCCTCGGCAGTTTGTTCCGATTCTGATGATTTTTTTCGTGGTATCAGCTTCCAATTACGTTTCTGAAAACATTGATTGAAAAGTTAGAAAATAAGGCAAACTATTTTAAGGTCGTAAGTGTGGAATGCAAATTCAACAACTAGTAATGATGCTGTAGCATCATCCTTATCTTCAGCAGTTGAAAGTCAGATTGTGTACAAATTAGAATTGAATGACGATAATGTCCCAGGTTCAAATCTCGTTGGGAGCAACGAGATTTAGTTCAGGGGATTTTTCGGACAGACTACGAGTGTTCAGTCAGTAGTTATATGTACTGATTTAATCAGATCATATCGTAGCTGAGCAAGCACACGGGAGCATGATACTGGCCAAACCAACTTCCGAAAAAATCAATACGGTCATGAAAATGAGATACTCTAACTATCTCTAAGCGAAGGCCCGAGAAGGGCTGTAGTGCTAAAAAAAAGAAGAATAGCGAAATGATCAAGTATTGATTTATGGAACGATATAAAACGAGCAAAGTCACATTTCTAGACAACAAAACGAGGAATAAACGTGCCGTATAAAACAAGCACGCAGTTAATCTTTAAAAAATGTTTTGTTGACAGAACGCGATCATTTTATCTGGCTCCTCTGCAGATATATGAAATGGAAAGACATTTTAATGCTCGCGTCAATCGGCTTGATTGCAATTTATGAAAACAAAATTATGAGCGATGGGTTACATGGTCTATTAAAACACCCGTGATTAGATGCTAGCATTTATGCCTTTTCCCTGCAAAGGTTCACAATATCTATTGATGTTTAGGATTGCATGTTAAAAGAACGAGATTTGAATTAAAATTAATTAAATTGATTACAAATACAGCCAGTTCTATTGGAAATCAACTTTAAGAAGGAATAAGTAGAAAACAGACCAGTCTGAAATTGTAAATCAGCTTTTAGGATGAATTGAAGAAAATCGCTCTATTAAACATACATCGATATGCTAATTATCTACGCCCATAAGCACAACATTTGCTGTAAAGATAGCTCTTTCCAAAAATTTTCTGTATAGGCTTAGCAGTTTAAGGATTCCCTGAAACGTTTTATAATAAGGAATGTATGACTAAAACCTTATCGTTGTCCGTTTCATAATAAGAATAAGCAAGGAGATAGGGATTAAGCGAAAATCGTGAAACCAGATCAAAATTAAAAATATCTTTGTGTATCTTTGATAGGCTCAAAATCGATGACACGAAATTTTTAAGCTTATATTCAATAATTTGCCATTGAAAAGCAATGATAATTTTCACAATGTGTAATTGAATTTGGGACTGTTTGAACTTTGAGTTAGTACCCATCATAGCCGAATTGAGAATTAGAAGAAACAAACACGATACTTGGCAAAAAAATATGCGTAAAGTATTTAATCCATTTTGGTAATTTATCTATTTTTCATTCAATAATTCATAAACAAGTAAATAACGCACCTGTTAAATAGCCTCTAGCGGTTGCATCCGTTATGAATAAGTCATACTTCTGATCTTTAAACTCTGCCCACACAGGATGTTCCAATAAAATTTGCGATACACGATCACCATAATTTAAATTGTGTGTCATCACCTTGAGCGCAGCTACAACTTGTGCCTTCACCACAGAAGGACTGTCTACATACTCCATACGACTTTCAAGCAAATTTAACAGGAATGGTATTAGATTACTATCTAAAGACTGGCTAATCAATGAATCCTACAATTAACGCAATAACAGTTAGAGGTAAGCTTTTTTATCGAATCATTACACTCACATGTTGGTATTTAAACAAACGGCTTAACATTTCACACACTTTTTCTATCAGTGGCTTGTTATTTTCCATACACCGTTTTAAAGGCAAGATTCATTCTGTTTGCGACACTGCTGTCACGCAGTACTAAAATAAAATACATGTTTATCTAAAATCAATTAAATTCTGGCAAATGCATCTTACCTCTGAAAGTGCTAATTGATGTAATACTGACAATGTATGTTTTGGTTGTACGTTAAGTAAATTGAAGAGTTTTGGTATGTGACCCCAAACAGGAATGTCATTTGCTAAATTAGGCTTCGCTCTTAATAATTCGACTAATGCAGTAGATGCTAATTCCAATGCATCTTTCTAAAAATATTGAAGAGTACGTTATGAAGATTCCAGAAGACCATTTACCGGTGATTTAAAAAATTAATTAACTTACATCCGGCGAATTTTGTTGATAAGGTCTACAACGAAGTCCAGTAAATCCGATAATAACTTCGGCTTGCGCAGAGTCCAAGCTGAATTACTAACAAACAGCCGCAAATAAACGCCAGATACAATTACCTCATTGGGTATATCTTTAAGAATATCTGGGTCTTTCCACATAATTTTTGGATTTTATTTCTGTGTTTTACAAAAACTGCATTTATACGTAAATATATATTATATTAGCTGTTTAAAAACTTTACGCAATCTTTGTTAGCTTACCCATCGCACATGTCAGCAACAACATCACATACTTTTGATCTTGTCTTCACATTCCAAATTAATTCTGTATGCTCGTGGTTTGATTCGAATAATTGGACGGAAGTTGTCGGAGATTCGATCATTGCATCGACGAATAATGGAGGTAGAAATTTGCAGACTGCTATGCGAACCTTCAGAATTTTATGCAATATTAGCTTTCTATCATTTTGTATATGTTATAATTTTCCTACCTTTCCGCTTAAACGGTCAGCGGTCATTTTAGTGAGAATTTCAGCACAAAGTTCCCGCATTTGAAGATTCCTTGAATTACAGAACATGTCCAGTAGATATATCACAGCACCTAAACAGGAAGTAAATATTTTATAATTGTTTGCCAAGAATTCACTTTACCTTTATTTTAGCTTCTTTTATCATCTCTTGTGAATTCAGAAGCCCTGAAAGTGTTTTCAGTACTTTCATTTGTTGGTCTCTTAAATCAATCTTTTAGCGCAACAAAATAGCTTCCCTGTATTTCGCACGCTGCTATCTCGCTTACACATTCCTTATTGCGGGAAACCAATGCGACTACTTCTAGTGCAAGCGATTTAACTGTAGCATTCTGTAATGTGTAAAGTTGATAATTTACTGAAAGGAATCAATACTAATATTACATGATATTAAATATTATAAAACGCTTTTAAGCCTACCACACTTGTTCCGGATTCTGTCTAGAATTCAGTCTAGGATGAAATATTAAAAATGGTCCTTAACGAGCACTGATAAAGGAGATATGACACAATGTTCATAAACGAAGTTTCATCGATCTGAAATTGAATGAAAATCAGGTTATGGTTGATCAAAATATGTATGAAATACTTAATTACCTGCTTTGCAACTTCCTACACGACTATACGACTCACAAAAATAATTCAAGCTATCCTGCTGAACTATTTCTCAGGCAAAACAAATTCCCGCGGTAACTATTACTAGTTAGCGGATTCCCACGCTACCATTCCACAATTTATGCTGACACCATGGCTGCATCCAACGTGACCACAATGCAATGCGATGCCACAATTATGTGGAAATATGAATATGCTAGCGAATCAGTTTTGCACATTACTAGTTGTTAAGAAATAATTGTCATTTTTGTAATCAGTCTTTTGTAACGATTCAATTTGTAAAGATCGGGCTCAGCCTTGAATTAAATATATTTTTTTAAGCTAACATCCGGGTAATTTTATTAACTGGCGCCCGAGCAGGGACCGCTTCACCGCGTGTATAAAGAATACAACAAGGATTGGCAAAATAGTTTAATTTAAAATTATTCTATTAAGCTCTAATGCCTTAACATCGCGCTGAGGCTGGCCGACGGTCCTGTTTGTATTTCGTCGCGACTACGCGTAAAACAGTTTATCGAATAACCAAAAGTTAAACGTGCGTGTAGCCAAAGCGAATAACGAATTTTAAACAAAATTTCGAATATACGTGTGTTTCACTGGATTGGCCCCCAAGTAACAACCATAGCCAAAGGAAGTAAAAGGCACGTCGTCAGAAAAAGGACTTTTCGTAACGACAGCCACCCAGCAGGAAGTAAGCGGTCCAACCAAATACGATCCAAGGACTCAAGGATCAAATCGTTGATAAACCAGGATGGAAGCGAGTTTCAAATTATTTTTTCTTATGTAAGTAAGATTTGATTTGTAAAATTACGCCAAATAAGTGCTAGCTTATTACTATTAAAGTGCCAGATTCGGTTGAAAACAGAAAATTTTATTTAATGAAATGTACAAATTATACCGCAAAGTTGAAATGTGAATATTGAAGCAAAGTGCAAGTTATTAAATAAATGAGAAAAATTATTAAGGATTTGAGAAAAGTTATTCAAACATACCATGTGAGGAAGGTTACGAAGCAGAATCGATTAAAGTAAGCGAAGTGTGCTAAAAAAAAAAGGAAGAGAAAAAAACCAATTTTCGTAAAAGAATTTACTATTTTAACAACTTGAATTTATTTTATTTGAATCTACATGTTTTATTATATTTTATTGCATATTATTCCAACGTTATTGTTGTCTATCGGAAATTCGTGAACGAGTCAAAATAAAATAGTGAAGTGATCGAATAAAATTTAAGGCGAAGCCGTGTATTAAATTCCGAGTCCCCTAAAACGTGGTAGTGATAAAATCATCGTTAACCATTTTATTGGATTTTTGTTAGATTTTGGATCTGTTTCGAATTCAAGGGATCTGCAAAATTTCGACGGTGGGTAATTTTGAGGAAATTTATTAAGATACGGGAAAAGTGACCATTAATATTTCAAATCGAGGTACTCATTGGAGCTCCGTTCAATCTATATTCAATAAGTGAATTTCGTGAATATGTCGAATCCCAATAATTTGATTCGTCCCCCTTGGTTAAACGTTGACGCTCTTGCAGACGCATTACCGAATCTCGATGTTCCGATCGAAAATAATGCATCAGCTAATATTCCGGCTAATAATGTGCCCAATAATGCACCAAACAACGAAATGATGCAAATCATTTCACAGATGGTCGCAGATGCTCTCCGAGTTCAAGGGAGACAAATTATAAGTTCGTTAATAAATCCATCATGTGACATCAGTGATGATGTCGACGTGCCAATCAATATTGGTGCTACTGAGAATTTGTCAGATATGGGCAAAATTCCAGATGTAGTCAAGAGTCTGAGGACATTCTCTGGGGAACCAGGTGAATTCAGCTCTTGGCGAAAAAGCGTTGACAGGATTTTACAAATTTACGAGCATTTGAAGGGTACCCCAAAATATTATGGGATTCTATCGGTCATACGCAATAAAGTTATCGGTCATGCAGACATTGCGTTAGAATCTTATAATACGCCTTTGAATTGGACGAAAATTTCCAAGTGCTTGACTCTCCATTATGCTGATAAGAGAGACTTAGGCACCTTGGAATATCAGATGACCACCTTGGTTCAAGGCGAAAATACAGTTTCACTATTTTATCAGGAAGTATATAACCATTTGTCGCTCATCCTGAATAAATTAGGATCGATCGAAATGGGACAAGACGCTATGAATATTATGACCCAGTCATATCGCGATAAAGCCCTAGACACATTTGTTAGAGGTCTAAGAGGCGATCTACCAAGATTGCTTAGTATTCGTGAGCCAGTGGATTTACCGCAGGCATTACATCTATGTTTCAAACTTCAGAACATGGACTACCGTGCTCAATACGCGAACAATTCAAATTACAGTGCGCGAAGGCCACCACAACACATTCCACCTCCAATTCCACCTCGCAGAATTGTGCATAACCATTCCAGGCCCGCACCTGTTCCAGCGCCTAGACGGGAGATACATCCCGAGCTACTGCATAATCCACAAGCTCCACAGAAACCAAGATTTTACACCCAGTATCAGCAACCCCAGTATCAGCAACCCCAGTACCAGCAACCCTATTATCGGCAAACCTTCGAAAAACCCCCTCCTCGACCACCGCGAGGACCAGTGCCAATGGACGTTGATCAGTCCCTAAGGAGTCATGATGTTAACTACGCCAACAGGCCTCAAAACCAACGTTTCGCTCAAAAGCGTTTTCAACAACCTTCGCAAAGGCGACACCAACCTCAGAAATTTCAAAAACTCTACTACACGGAACCTGACGAAACAAATGACGTGACCGAACAGGAATACGAAACGAACGTAAACAAAGAGGACGAAAATCATGACCAGACTCTAACTGAGTACATGAACGAAAACGACGAATCAACCGCCGAACAAGTAGAACAATTAGACGACATATATTTTTTAGGTT
Source organism: Odontomyia ornata (assembly GCA_963969285.1). NCBI lineage: Eukaryota > Metazoa > Arthropoda > Insecta > Diptera > Stratiomyidae > Odontomyia > Odontomyia ornata. The sequence continues at coordinate 31,684,511 of OZ017743.1, forward strand.
GAGGCGCTCTTCACTTCCTTACTTCGAGCATACTACGAGAAGTGGAGAGCTATTAAGATTCTTAGTGGATACAGGGTCCAACAAAAATTACGTACAACCAAGACACATCAAAAATCCATTACGAAACAATAAAGACTTCTATGCAAATTCGGTGGGAGGCAATATTAAGATAACGCATCACGCGTTTGTTAACTTATTTGGTCCACATTTCGATAAAATCCAATTCTTTATCCTTTCGAGTCTAATCGTCTTCGACGGCATCATTGGTAATGACACCCTTAAACAATTAAAAGCCGTGATCCATACCAACGAAAATTATATGACCCTATACCCAAATTTACATATTCCTTTAAAGCAACACGTTTCAGAAACTGTAAATAGCATAGACATCAGGACAACACATCTAAATCCAGAACAAGCAGCTAAACTCAAAGACATCCTTAGAAACCATTCCAAGCTATTCATGGAACCTGATGAGAGATTGACATTCACCAGTGCAGTCAAGGGGGAGATACGGACAAAAACCGACGATCCCGTGTATTCCAGGTCATACTCTTATCCCATGGCCCTGAAGGAGGAAGTCGAAAAGGAGATAAACAAGCTTTTAAGAGACGGAATAATTAGACCATCTAAATCTCCTTACAATTCCCCGGTTTGGATTGTTCCCAAGAAGCAGGACGCTTCAGGGGAGAAAAAGTACCGGATGGTGATCGATTATCGTAAACTTAATTCGGTCACTATTGCGGATAAATATCCTATACCGGAAATAGGCGAGATCTTAGCCAACTTGGGGAAGAATAAATATTTTTCGGTGGTCGATCTCAAAAGTGGTTTCCATCAGATCCCACTCAAAGAACGCGACATACCGAAAACTGCTTTTTCGGTTAACAATGGAAAATTTGAGTTTACTCGTCTTCCGTTTGGGTTGAAGAACGCCCCATTGATTTTCCAAAGAACGCTCGATGACATACTTCGAGAACACATAGGAGTACGCTGCTATGTGTACATCGACGATATCATCTTTGGTACAGACAAAGCTGAACACTTCGGTAATCTGGATAAAGTGATGAAAACTTTGGAAAAGTCCAACATAAAGATCCAGTTGGACAAATGCGAGTTTCTCAAGAACGAGATCGAGTTTTTGGGATTCATTGTAGGTAGAGACGGCATTAAAACAAAGCCCCAGAAGGTTCAGGCGATTGCGAACATGCCAGTACCCAAAACGTTGAAAGACCTTAGATCATTCTTGGGAATGTCTGGTTATTATCGTCGTTTCATTCAGGGTTATGCAAAAATAGCAAAGCCCCTGACCTCTCTTTTAAGAGGGGAAGACGGACGGGTGTCCAAAACTCAGTCCAAAAATAAAATCGTACACCTCGACTCTAAGGCCTTACACGCGTTCAACACATTGAAAAACTGCCTTATATCTAAGGAAGTGGTATTGACGCACCCAAACTTTGATAGGGAAGTCCAATTAACAACAGACGCTTCTGACTACGCCATTGGTGCAGTTCTTTCTCAGGATAGTAAACCAATTGTTTTTCTCTCGAGAACCCCAAACCAAAACAGAGGAAAATTACGCCACCAACGAAAAAGAGATGCTCGCCATCATATGGGCTCTTAACTCGTTGAGGTGCTATCTCTATGGTTCTCGAAAAGTTAAAATCTATACCGACCATCAGCCTCTTACTTATGCTCTCAGTCCTAAGAATACAAATAGCAAGATGAAGAGATGGAAATCCATCTTGGAAGAATATAACCATGAATTGGAATATAAGCCAGGAAAAGAAAACGTTGTCGCAGACTCCTTATCACGACCCCCCAAAACAACTTTAGTTAACTCTCTCACGCCGACGGAGCATAGTGATGACAGCTCGTCGCACAATCTCATTCCCACAGTAGAGTCACCCATTAACGCATTTCGGAACCAAATCATTCTAAAACTTGGTGATGAGGATAGCTACCAGATACAGAATCCTTTCCCAAACTATTTTAGACATACCGTTATTAAGCCTCATTACAACGACAACAACATCTTAAATATCTTCAAACGCTACCTTAGTCCACACACCATAAATGGACTTCTAACTTGCGAAGAAACTATGGGTCGCATACAAAGAATCTATCCGAATCATTTCAGGAGTTATCAAATACGATTTACACAAAAAATTGTTGAAGATATTCCCAACGAAATCGAGCAAGAGGAAAAAATACTGCAAACACATAAAAGAGCACACCGTAATGCAGAAGAGAATCGTTTGCAACTCCTTGAACGGTTTTACTTTCCTAAAATGTCCGCGAAAATAAAAGCTCTCGTTAAGCAATGTAGTACTTGCAAAGAAAACAAGTAAGATCGTCACCCTAATAAACCAGTACTAAATCCTACCCCAATTCCTAATTATCCCAATCACACAATTCATATAGATCTCTTCAGTACAGAAAAGCATCGAGTGCTGACTGCCATAGATAAATTTTCTAAACTCGGCCAGGCTAAAATAATTGCTTCAAAATCTATTGAAGATATTAAGCAGCCCCTTACAGATTTGCTTTTCTACTACTGTGTTCCAGCGGTGGTCGTCATTGACAACGAAAGTTCCCTTCGCTCAGCTTCTATAACCTCTCTAATGGAGGATGATCTCAAGATCACAGTCTACAAAACTCCTCCATACAAGAGTGAAGTAAATGGACAGGTCGAACGATGGCACAGTACCCTCACTGAAATAATGAGATGCTTAAAGAAAGACGGACCACCCAGATCCTTTGAAAATCTTCTTTTGAGAGCAGTACACGAATATAATCTTACAATTCATTCTACCACCGGAAAGAAACCACTCGAGCTTCATTTCGGCCGAGTTCCAACTATAGACCCAGAGGACTTAGAACACATCCGACTATCAAACATTGACAGACTCAAACAGAAACAACAAAAGGACATGGCAAACCACAATAAGACTAGACAACCCACAAAACAGTACGAAATAGGAGAAACCATTTATGTCAGGCAAAACAAAAGAAAAGGTTCTAAATTAACAGCACGGTACAAACAAGAGATTGTGAAAGAAAACAACAATTCAACCGTTTTGACCGTGGAAAAATTATCCATAAAAGTCACATTCGTAACTGATGTTCCTTTTCAGGCTCTTACCTTTCATCGTCAACGCCAAAATTGAAATACTAGACTATTCAAGCTCCCAAATTGTCACCCTCCATACAGGCAAAGCAAAAATTCAGAACGGGAATTTTAAATTGATCCATGCTATCGATATTGACCAGTATGAGAACTTCATCGAGAAAATCGAACCAATTCTTAACCTTGCAGAAGTTAGACACTCCCCCTCTTCGTCTCATCTTTCCTACGAGCTCCAGCAGATCCGAAACTTGATTGAAAATCTTAAACCGCGGAAATTGAAAAGATCACTCGATTTTATCGGTACCACGTGGAAATGGATTGCAGGCAATCCAGATCACGAAGATTTTATTACCATAAAGGCTAAAATCAATAACGTATTGGAAAATAGTAACAAACAAGTCGTAATCAACCAAATGTATAAAGAAAGAATTAATAATGTAACAAAAATTGCAAATCAAATCCTGAAATTATTTAAAGAAAATAGCCAAACCAACAACGAGATCGTATTAGATGTTCAATTTAAATTGTCGATAATAAAGGAAGAATTAAGGAATATTAACTTAGCCATCCATTGGGCAAAATTAGGAATCATTAATTCAATAATTCTATCTAAAACCGAAATAAAACTGGCAACAGAAATCATAGATAAGGAACTGCTTCCGTATTCTACTATCGAAGAGGCTTTAGACTTTGCAGAAGTAAAAATAATAACAAATTTGTCATCTCTACTTTATATAATCAATATTCCATTAACTACCAGCCTCATTTTTGATACATTACTAATTAAAGCAGTAAAAAAGAAGCAAACAATAAATGATATTAAATACAACAAAATTCTTAAGGCAAATGAAAAGATATTTGGCGTAATTAAAAATTGTAAGAATATAAACTTTGTAACAATCTGTAAATCAAACGAAATTTCGGATATCTCGCAAACATCCTGTATACCCAACCTATTGAGGAGCCTTACAGCCAGCTGCAACAAAACCAGCAACGCTCACGTCCCTACAATCGAAGAGATCGCATCAGACACCATATTATTAAACCAATACACCAGATCAATCGAAGCGGAGAATGTCACGCACGAACTTAATGGGACCTACCTCCTGAAAATTCACAATACCAGCGTAGCAATAAACGGACAAACGTTTGCCAGCCGAGAAGCAACAATGATTAAGGCAATGCCTGCTATATTGCAACCATCTCCGGAGAGCAGCGCATATCAGGAAGTCCTTTCATTGGAATTGATGAAGAATCTGCACATCAATAACACCAGAGAAATGCAATTGCTTCAAACAGAAACTACTGTTCATCAAATGGTTACCTATGGAATAATTACCATCATGGGATCCTACTTAATAATACTCATCGTATGCAAATCCGTTCCCGAATTCCGAAACAAGGCTGTTGTTACGCAGATTGAATTAAAACAAGCACCAGAACCACCATCAGTTGCTCCAGCGCATCTCCCAACACCACCATCATCACCGAATATTGATCCACCGAGGACATCCAAGAATGTTAGGTTTAACAACATTCGATTCTTCTAGCGATCATGGACAATCGCATCTAAAGGTGGGCGAGTTAGCGGATTCCCACGCTACCATTCCACAATTTATGCTGACACCATGGCTGCATCCAACGTGACCACAATGCAATGCGATTCCACAATTATGTTGAAATATGAATATGCTAGCGAATCAGTTTTGCACATTACTAGTTGTTAAGAAATAATTGTCATTTTTGTAATCAGTCTTTTGTAACGATTCAATTTGTAAAGATCGGGCTCAGCCCTGAATTAAATATATTTTTTTAAGCTAACATCCGGGTAATTTTATTAACTTACTCCCACAATTTGACAGTAATCTGACACTTATTGGAGAAATGTCACGGGAGTTGATAAAAAAAGCAAAAAAGTAATGACGTCATTGATGAAACAGCTGATTGTCAGTTTACCTTTTCACTGCATTATCAAACCTAGCAAGATGGCCAGGTTTAAGGAGGCAGTGATGAGAGTAAGCAACATTACAGCATTCAAGGGCTAAACATGTTTACTTATGCAATAGAATTATCAACATATATTGAACTTGCCCCCACTCCATCCGTAAATGCAGAGAAGTGAATATATATGCTGGTGTAACAAATATACATCTTTAGTTTTACTACTAGTAGCAGTCATTTAAAATGAACGGAGCAGATCCAGTAACTTCGTCAGTCAGTCAGAAGCATGAAAAGGCCAGCCAGACTGATAAGGCTACTTCAGCCAGAAAAGTGAACAAGAAAGAGAAGAAACTAAAAAAGAATCGAGAGAAACAGCGAATCTATGAGAAAAACCTCTTGCTGAACTATACATACTATCTTGATGAAGGCTTCCACAAAAGCAAAGTAATACTTGGATTTGACCCGCTGACATTTCAAGCGAAAATAATCGTCCGATGCAGTGGACAAAATCAGTTGGAGTTAGATAACAGTCAATGGACTTCACTTCGCCAATACCTCATTGATCTCAAGGATAGAGTAGATGAGTTCCCTGCAAATCAGCTTGGTCTTCTTGAACTCTTCTACATACCTATTGGAGGAGAGAGACTAATACTTAAACATCCCGAGCTCTTCACGCTTTTCATCTTGATGGATTTTTTCAACATTGTCATGCAATACAACAATTTGCTTACCGATTGTGTGAAGGAATACTATGACCAATATTGTGCAAGATGCAGAGAAAAAAGCGTACTTAAACTGGATATCAACGACTTCTTCACTCCAACTCAAACATCATTTGTAAATATAAACTACTCATGGCTTTTTTATGAAATACCAGTACTATGTAACGATCTAATTTTCCATGTGATGAAATAAAATACTAAAAACCCTATAAACAATGTTTTACTTCACTTAAAGGAATTATTCATAAGGAAATTGGAAATTGAGACTTGGTAAACTACAAACTATTGTGAAAGGCTTTGAAATCAAGTATAATCTCTTGAGTCTATAAAATACTGAAATTTAATATTGAGAAACAGACCCTCATCTTAGCTGCACTGTACAAACTAGGACATGAATGTATGTTGACTTAAAGGCAGCACGTCGTTTTTTCTATCACTAGACTACATATAATTCTATGGATTATTATGAGGTTTTTAAAATTCAGCAAACCAACGTAAACGACGTCAAGAAAACTAGGAAAACAGAGGTCAATACACTTTCACCGCGATAAGATCTATTACAATGGTTATCCTATACTTCATGGAAGTGTACCGTGATATTTTTCCTGAACACCGAATACGAATCGAGAATTATATGCTTAAATATGGTAATATGGGCGAGAAAGTATCTAATAAACATAGAATACACTACCAAATATGTGAATGGTCCAACTCTAATACGACATCAGGCACTGATACATGCATTTGTCATTCATACGATCAAGAGACAAGAAATATTTTTAAACTAATAAAACAGTCCATACTCCTGCAGTCTCGCATACATACGACAAAGTAATAATTCATAGCATCGGGTAGTATAAATAGTCCAAACAAAATTAGAGCCAACTGGTGGCCAGCGCTATTAGAATGTATCGGGAAATCCTCACCAGTAATTCATCAAGGAACATACTTTTCTCATAAAATGCAACCAAAACGAAATTCGAATTAAAACATCAACAGTTTGCACTAGAGTGAAGGGGACATAAGCTACAATTATATGCTGAGGATATTGAATTGCTATATAAATTGTATAATAAACATTAAAAAAGACGTGAGAGGACTTGCTATACATTTGTATGGTCCTAAAGCAGAAATAGTGCAGCTGAATAAACCTTCAATATGCTATAGAATTCATAAATATATCAACCCATATATTAGATGTCCTGTAAATTGTATGAAAATTTATTTTTATATATAACAAAAAATAGCATTACTCAATAAATTATTTCTATTAGAAAGAAACACAATCTTTTTATTTTAACAACTTATCTAACACTGCTCAAGTAAACAAATACCTCAAACAATAAACCAAAAAAAAACTAAACATTCCTAGCATATCCGAAACTCCCAAGTATCAAACACTCAATTCTACCATTCAAAAATATCTAATGAGAGACAAAAAAAACCCCTCATTAGTTCATTCAACTCAAATTACCAGCAGACAAACACCTCCTGAAAGTAATGATCATGTCTTAACATCCTACAATGACTCGTGACCATCCTTATCAAGAACACTTTATAACATATGCTACTTGTCTATACAAGATACGATGAAATCGATCTAAAAATAGCCTACCATAAACTCATATGCTTCCACACATCGTTATCTATACCGAACTATCTTACATAAACATTAGCCTAAGTGATCTATAGTAGCAGTGCGCTAACCCAAAACATACCCTTTATGTTGAAAACTAATTAGATCTTCTTCAAACCTAAAAAAAATCAACCAAGCATCCAGCAGAAAAAAATTCTGATAAGAAAAAACTCAACAAGAATATATTTTACTTATGTGAAAATAATACTTGAATATGTTAATGAGTATACCCTCAAATCGCTATGATGATAAATCCAGTATATTTAAAATGTAGTAAATACGTATTTTACTTAATGCACAAATATTGAAAATGTATATGAATATAGCAGAAGTGGCTTTACGCTTAATACAAGCACACAAAGTATGAGGTTTGTAAATTCTCATGCAATCATATAGGCATTAAAAGCGATAATATGCATCCGAAAAGTATCAACTTAACGGCACCATTCAAGCATCATTTTCCTAAGGAGATAACAAATTAAAAATTAACATACTCAAAAAACATCAACAAGCTCTAAATGAAAATATACCTAGAGAAATTCGGAAATGTCAAAAAATCATACATACTGTGTAGAATATGAGACAAGCATAAAATAACAGTTTTACTCTATATTATACTGACACTCATGAAACTACTTAAACTAAATAATACAGATCCATAATAACAGCACCTAATTCAGAGTAAATATAAAAATTTATTCAATCTAGTGCATGCCTATAATGCCATCATATAGGACCAAAAAATTTTCCCATGCATTATGGACATAACCAACGAATAATAACATGATACCAACAAACTCCTAATGTCAATGACCTACCGCATTCTCTTTTTTTCTATATTAGCTTCTTCCTTTCAGTACGTACCAAAAATTTATCAATGAAAATGCGTAAATATTCCCACTCATTAGGACCACCACGATGATTTCTACATCCATCATACATAAACTCCATAAAAAAGTAGCATTCCAGAAGCCATAAACCGTAATATCTTTCGCATACAACATCCATAAATAATCTCAAATTTAGAATAGATACCCAAAACATGCATCTCAACATAGTGATCTAAAAAATAGACCCAAGCACTTATCAAAAGGGACAAATCATATGATGTACGAACAAAATTATCACCATCTCATGCACTACAAGATCATTAATTTGAAAAAATAACTCGTCTTGGAAGAAATTATTAGAATTTTTGAACAAAACCAATGAGCATCCTATAGTAAAGAAAAAAAAAAGAATGAATATAGTGCCATACTTCTACATAATAGTACAATCAGAGAATGAAGTATAGAAACTGCTTTAAGAAATAAGTGATGATGATGCAGACAAACAAAATGCTGCTACAAGCAAACTGAAATTTAATACTATACTAAATATCAAGAACGCATTATCTTTTTCCCTGCATCCATAGATTTGAACAATCAACATAGTAGTCTAACCGAACAAAATACATTGAAGACGATTCTTAAAGTACTATTATAATGAAACGGATAAAAGCAATAATATACAATAGCAATGAGTCACAAAACAAAGAAACGACGTATCCAAGCAAAAAGAAACTGAAAACGATCAATGTAAATAATAATCAGCAAACTATAACAGGCGCATCTTTGAATGGACATTTATGAAAACACGTCTCAATGCCGCGCATCACGTTACCTGCTGCCCACGACCAATACAACAAAAAATCCGCCTCCATCAAGCAAAACCATATTACAATGTAATGAATGCCACGCCACTTCTCTTCCACGCTGTAGATTCCGATGCCCTAAAACTCCCGCCAACAGAGAAGTCTATGCGAACGAAACACTGCACTTAGCAAGCAAACTCACTTGCACATGCCACGCATCCCCGAGGACAATTTCCATGCCTTACAGCATTCACCGCCGAACAAATCTACACCCCAATCACGATCCTCCAAAAAGCGACGCAAATCATTCCGAACCGCAGACAAGGCCGTCCATACTTAAAGACATGCATCCTTTGATGAGAAACGCGGAAACTTAACCAAACGCTCACGAGACAAATTTCTACTTACTTCCTCCAACAAGCGACGCGCATCACGTCTACAATACCGTCCATCTTTAACTACAGACATCAAACGAGGAGCAAAACGTACCTTAAGCAAGCACCCATGAAGGAAATTCTCACGCCTTAGAACACCCGTCGAAAGGCAAGCCCGTCGCCCATCCATAATGCAAAGCCACCCGGCTATAGCAGCGTCCTCCATCACCACGCAGCCACTCGCATCATAAAAAAGTCCAGCACGCCTAACGTGATCAAGTTAATCGCTCACCCCAAACGCCTTTAATAAGTGACACACGCTAAAGGATCTCAAGCCCTACAACCAGCGAACAACCGCCCAGAGCGCCTCCTATCTACAGAGCTTCCCTAATTGATCAGCAACCCTAATACTTCAAGGTATCAACTCTAGACATGGACCTCCTAGCATATACATTAAAACGACCATGGATAAAATACTATCAACCACTAGGAGCGTTTAAGACCCGAGAAACACTTCCACCAAAGATGAATAACAAAACCATGCAAAGACTATAAGCAACGAATGTATGAGAAATCCTTCCGCTATAGAGAAATAACAACCATGAATAGTATAATTATCCATCGCTAAAAGCGTCAAAGGCTAGCTCCCATTAATTTCAAACTTGTATATTAACCCAATATAAATGCCCGCTGAGAAATCTAGAGCTCTTATCTATTGATTGAAAATATGGGCCTATCCTAGACTATAATCAATATGCCTAGTTTCACCATTTACCATTAGAGGCTGCAAAGACTAAGGATGTAATATAAAGACATATGTCTATTCTAGAATACAACCATCAATACTAGTTCTACTAACCGCTAGAGTCTACTAAAACCCGGAACGCTTACCTACTCAACCAAGACACTGATCTCTTTCTTACCTTAAGCCCGCACCTTCTTATCCCTAGTATCCGCCTATACCTACACTAATCTGATACATACACCTCACCTCCTCACCATAACCATCCATGACATCCACACCTACCTCGGACTAGCACCTTAGTATCCCAGGCACCCACTTATGCCGCTCTAAATAGGAACGAAATGAAACGGAACATACGGACATCCAAAACACACATCCTCCCCGGCAACCACCCAAGAAACCTGCATCTATCGCGGACTCGCACCTTACTATCCCAGGCACCTACCTATACCATCCTAATACAAGCACCCATACACCCGAGACACACACCCTCGACAACATTTGAAATTTGTATGAAAAAAGTGAGCCAGAACTGGTATTCTATACCTACTGTTGACAATATTCGATTCTTCTTTGAAATCAATATTAATATCACCTAAGACAATTGCAGTTTGTTTACTTTCAGTTTTGATTAATTCTGCAAGCTCCTCAACAAAAGTGTCCTGATTTAATGATGGTGCTCGTTATATTCCATGTACATTCACAACATGATTTGTTGAAAGTTTAATACATATTGACATTCTCCTGAAGCTACTTGCTTCGATCTCATTAACTTCACAAACTAATTTTTTGTTTATGTAAATTACCACTCCATCACATTTATTTTTATTGTTTTTTGTATAAAATAAATTACAATTTGGTATTGCGAACTGCGCTTTCATTACATCAAAATCAGTAATATAGCTAACATATTGGCTTTCTGAAAGCACGATTACGTCCAAATTCATGTTTAATTCACTAATAAGAATGTTAAGTTCATCAAAGTGCTTTTTCAAACTTCTTACGTTCAATTGAAGGACATTTAAATAATTCAAATTTGGCTTTAGTACTAGTCTACATTCTATGGTCGTGTAAATTCGATTGTAGTTACATCCATACCATCAATAATCTTAAGTGGATTGCCTATCATTTTTAATTTATATTTTAAATATGGCTAATAAAATTTTTATTTTTTTTTTACCTATGTCTTCAATTTTGGTAGCAGTCTTGGGTCAGTTGCACAAGGGAAGGTGGACTGCGCATCTCATCCCCAATGTGAGACCGTGGCTAAATCGAAGGCATGGTGAGACTGACTTCTATCTGACCCAGCTTTTGAGCGGGCATGGGTGTTTTCAGTCTTACCTACACAAGATCGTTAAGTCACGGTTCCCCGATTGTCGGGGGCCTGCCACACATTTTTTGCGTGTACAAAATGGGTCAGGCTGCGAAGGGAACACGACAGGGAGACGGGAGAGCTCAACCCGGATAATATAGTTGCGGTGATGCTCGAATCGGTTGACAAATGGAACCAGGTGGCACATTATGCTCGGGCAGTTCTAAAATATAAAAGGGACTCACAGCAGCTAGGGGCACTGGGGCTGGGGGATCGCTCTTCTAGCACTTCCTCTTCCCCTCTCCCCTTCCGCTAGGAAAGGGACTCTCCAGCTTGAAGGCACCCCACGGCGTAACAAAACGAGACCTGGCCCGAAGTAATGTGACAAACGGTTCCAGGCTGGGTTCTCAGGTTGACAGGAGAGGTGTTTAGTGGGTAGTCCAGTCGCGCATGGGAGTTCCACACTCTGTGCATAAATAGCATTCACCTCTCTACCACAAAAAAAAAAGTCTTCAATTTTAGTGACTACAAAATACCTATAATCATCATTTTTCCTTACATAAATTCATGCGTCTCTTGTCCATATATATTTGTTTTGTTCACCTTTTGCAACCTGTTTTGTCTCTTTCAGCAGTTTGGATGTCGTCGATGTTAAGTGATCTTTTATGAAAATGCGTCCATCTAAGCTTCCGCTTACATACTTTGCAGCTACTCCCGGCCCATCGTTCCGCTCCTTCACCACTTGCCTGTACGAATTGATAAAATTTCGCTTCACACATTCTCTGGTGAACTGTACAACGATTGGTGTTACTTCGGTAGTGGTGCTTTCATTCTATAAACGTTACTTATGTCGAGCTGATTTACATCATGCTTAATTGGTTTTGAAATAACGTTTATTGTTTCATCGAAACTTTCGTTGCCGGTTCCGGTGCCGGTGATAAAAATATTTTTCTTTCGTGTCTCGTATTGCAAATGGTTTTTTCCGTTGTGATTGCATTTAATCGCGATTTAGCATATTGTTTGTTTTTTTTGTCGTAGGTATCAAATCTGTCGAAAAGAAATTGTGTCGTTTCGTTCCACGTTCCGTGATCGCAGTTTCGATGTGAGATGTTTTAAGCTCGCTTTTAAGCCTTTTACATATTTTATTTGCTAAATCGTCTTCTTCAGTGGAGATAACTTTAGATGGATCACATTTCCAAGTATCGCATCTTATGCCCATTTTACTAAGATTTTCGATGTTTTTATTATTACAGCATACTGCAGGAAAGTGCTTTTCACACTTGATACACATAATGTGATCTTTTGGATTGTGACATTTTTTGTCACACTTTTCACTCGTTGTTCAGAAAAATTAAAGGAATGTTATCAATTTGTTCCATTGCTTATGTTAACGGATTCCAAAAATTTATAATGCACTATTATGTACGTACACTTCACTTCACGGCAGCACGTTTACCCGTAGGCATGGTGAGACTGACTCCTATCGGACCCAGTTTTTGAGCGGGCATGGGTGTTTTCAGTCTTACCTGCACAAAATCGGTAAGTCATGGTCCCCCGATTGTCGGGTTTGCCCAGGCGAGGAGGACAATGCCTGCCACACATTTTTTGGGTGTACAAAATGGGTCAGGCTGCGAAGGAAACTCAACACGGAGATGGGAGAGCTCACCCCGCATAATATACTTGCGGTGATGCTCGAATCGGTTGACAAATGGAACCAGGTGGCACATTATGCTCGGGCAGTCCTAAAATATAAAAGGGGCTCACAGCAGCCAGGGGCGCTGGGGCTGGGGGATCGCTCTTCTAGCACTCCCTCTTCCCCCCTCCCCTCCCGCTAGGAAAAGGACTCCCCAGCTTGAAGGCGCCATACGGCGTAACAAAACGAGACCTGGCCCGAACTAAAATGTCAAACGGCTCCAGGCTGGTTTCTCAGGTTGACAGGGGAGGTGTTTAGTGGGTAGTCCAGTTGCGTATGGGAGCTCCACACTCTGTGCATAAATGGCACTCACCTCCCTACCACAAAAAAAAAGTCTGCCCCCCAGCTGACAGTCATCAAAAGGGTAGGCGGTGGCTCTGAGATGGCATATCACAGGGTGAACCTGGGCCTGAGATCCAGATCATTGGGCTACAGCACGCAGTTGGAAGCCTTTGTCTTGGGGAAAATTATATCTCCTCAACCCTCTCAGAGTCTCGACATACCGGAATGGCATATCACTGGAAACATAATGTTGGCGGATCCCGAATTCCATCATACGGAGCGCATCGATATGCTACCGAGTGCGGAGCAGTTCTACGAAATCCTGGCCATTGGGCAAATCCAATTGGGTCCTGAACTCCCCGTGCTACAAAACACGCTCCACGGGTCGATTGTCGCCGGAAGAGTAGTTACACCTCAACCGCTTCCAGTAACATGTGGAGTTCTCACAGAAGAGACTCAGCTAGCTCAAGCGATTCTGGAAGGTTGAGGAGATACCGGATCCACAACACAAGTTTTCCGCAACTGAAAGATCCTGCGAATCACATTTCATTCAGACGACTCAACGTGAGTCCGATGGCCGTTTGTTGGTGCAATTTCCCTTCAAGGAGGACCCGGAAAGGCTGGGTGACTCACAGAATATTGCAATAAGAAGATTCCTGGCGATCGAGCGAAAACTGGAGAAGAATCCCGTTTTAAGAGAGCAGTATGTCGAGTTCATGGACGAGTACGAGCGACTGGGACACATGGAGTAGATCACATGGTCAGTAAGTAAGGAAGCTCATTATTTCCTGCCGCACCACTGCGTCCTGAAGGCAGATAGTAGCACCACCAAATTGAGAGTGGTTTTCGATGCATCCAGCAAGACATCAACTAACGTTTTCTTGAACGACATCCTACATACAGGACCCACGATTCAGGACGAGCTGTTTGCAATCTTGGTCCTTTTTGCCTACCACGCTTTGTATTCATGGCCGATATCGCCAAGATGTATCGGCAAATACTGCTTCAGCATGACGACCGCAAATTTCAGTTGGTGATTTGGAGAACGAGTCCAGCCAGGCTTTGCGATATTACCAACTCAAGATCGTAACGTATGGCATAACGTGTGACCCGTTAATGGCAACCAAATGCCTCCAGGTTCTGGCACAGGCCAAACAAGATCAAGCACCCTTGGGTAGCAGTGCATTATAGCATGATTGTTACTTAGACGACATAATGACAGGGGCAGACAGCTTGATAGAGGCCGTTCAAACACAGGAGGAGTTGCGCCAGATTCTTGTGCGTACAGGAATACATTTGCACAAGTGGTGTGCTGACCATCCACAACTTCTGCAGCAGATCAACATCGAGGACCAAGAGGTCCAATTGGATTTCAACAGTCAGTCCGAAGATTACATCAAGACGTTGAGGGTCATCTGGCTCCCGAAGGCAAGCCACTTTCAGGTCAGCATCAACTTGGGCCCTGCTGAGGTCAAATTCACGAAACGGATGATCGCATCAGACATCGCCCGAATGTTCGATCCGTTGGGCATCCTTGCCCCAGTTACCGTAACCACTAAACTATTCCTGCAGGCATTGTGGCGCTTGGACTTGGATTGGGACGCAGCATTGCCATTCGAAATACACTCATGATGGGCCCAGTTTCGTAGCGAGCTCCTATCCTTGCAGACGGTCCGCTTTCCTCGACATGTCCTCGTTTGCGAGAGGTCAGTCCAACTACAATTATATACCTTTTGTGACGCCTCGGAGAAGGCGTATGGTGCTGTCGTCTACGTCCGCTCAACATCTTCGAACGGGTAAGTCAACGTTCGGCTGCTCTGTGCAAAGTCCAGGGTGGCACCCATCAAGGTGTTGACAGTGCCACGTTTAGAGCTGTGTACCGCCAGGCTGGGTGTGAAATTAACAAGTCAAGTCAAGAGGGCGCTCAGGCTGCCGGGCGTTTTTCACGTTCTTTGGTCCGATTCCAAGGTCATATTGGCGTGGATCAATTCAACCGCGTCATCTTACTGCACATTCGTGGCAAACCGTATTTCGACCATTCAATTCCTGTCGAGACCAACTCAGTGGTGATATGTGGCGCCCCACAACAATCCAGCAGACATCCTGTCCCGTGGCCTGGTGCCACCCGAGCTCACGGACTGCAAACTCCGGTCACAGGGACCATCTTTCTTGGCCGAATCTGAGGCAGACTGGCCGCCTCCGTACAGGGGTACCGAACCCTGTGAAGTTGGGCGGATATGCAGTAAGGTGGTGATCATAGCAACCGCCAGCACACGCAGTCATTTCGTGCACGAGGTTCAACACGGCAATTCCTTCTGAAGACTACAACGAATCATCGCCTACATGCGGCGTTTTGTGGATCGGTGCCTGCCAAACTCCCATCCCCCTCCAACATGCAGCCAAGCAGTCACAAGTCAAGAGCTCGCCCGAGCTACTGCCGTCATCATCAAGTGCATCCAACAAGATGACCTTTACGAGGACTTGCGTGAAGTTCGACGCCATCAGCAGGTCAGCAAAGGTAGCCCCCTGTCGGGACTATCTCCTTTCCTGGATTTGGACGGGATCCTACGCGTAGGTGGCAGGCAGAAGGCTTCGCAGCTATCTTTTGAGGCTAAACATCCCATGGTGCTGCCGGCGAAAAATCCGATCACAAGGTTGCTGATGACAGACATCCATCGCGACAACTGCCATCTTGGTGCGCAGGCATTGCTCGCGATGATGAAACAGCATTTATGGCCCTTTCGGGGGTAGCAGTTGGCCAGATCGATCGTGCGCGCTATGCGTGGGCTGTGTTTGGGTCAAGCCACACCTCTTTGAGCGAATAATGTCCACAAGTATGACCGGCGCCCCTTTATCACATCAGGCGTGCGGCCACATTAGGGGTACATCGCCATTTTTTGCTGTTTCGCTACCAAGGCCGTCCACCTCGAACTGGTAAGAAACCTCAGTATCAACGCCTTTCTGGGTGGATTGTGGAATTTCATCGGAAGATGAGGGTGATGCAAGGACTTATCCTGCAACAATGCAACCAACTTCGTGGGCGTACGCAACCAACCGCGCGACCTATCCTCATCGCTCCACTCGGGGGAGGCTCAGAAGAAGGTGATCAAGGAATGGATTTTCACTTTATTCCAGCCAGCGTACCTCACTTTGGCGGTTTATGGGAGGCAGCAGTCAAGTCAGCTAAAAATCTATTACGACGAGGTGCTTCATCGGCAACACTCACCTACGAGGAGTTGTACACGTTGTTGGTTGGAGTGGAGACCATCCTCAATTCGAGACCTTTGGTGCCGATGTCCGAAGATCCAAATGATCTGGCAGCGTTCACTCCGGGACACTTTCTCATCGGAAAACCAATTACGGTCGTGGTGAGTACTCTGGCCGAGCCGCTTACCTGTGGGCTTCAAGCTAGATAGAAACTGGTCAACAAACTCAGGAGCGAGTTTCGGCAGCGATGGTCGAGCGAGTACCTCTCCCAACTACATTATCGAATAAAGTGGTGACGGATACAACCGAACGCGGTTCCGGAGACAATCGTCATCATCAAGGAAGACAACACACCACCTGTGAAGTGGCCTATTAGACGCGTCGTTCAAACGCACGTTGGAGCGGACAGATACATCAGAGTGACTGACATCAAGACCTCATCGGGTATGGTGAGGCGGCCCATCCATCGTCTCGCCCCGCTACCGATATTGCAGAGCTCTTCCGCTGAAGAAGCGCACCGGAACTCAAAGGCACTCACGTCTGCTGACATAGCCAGTCGAGCAGACGAATCCAGCCACCAGTGGCTCAAGCGTCATCCAGGAAGAGGCAGGTCACAATCGCAACACCCAGGGCCCATCCCGTTGCCTAGACGTCACAGCTTACCACACACATCGGAAGAGGTTGAACGGACCGTTCAACGGGGGGTGAATGTTGATGCCGAGCAATATGCTCATCAACAGATGTCACTTTCAGCAAGCGCTATCCATGTAGCACTCAATTCACCGGAAACGAGCCACAGCTCATGGGATGAAAAGTTAATTCGTCCATCAGTCTTGAATCCACGCTCGCGAGTGTTGGTTACGCTGCACGTTCGTCCCATTTCAACTTAGACGAGTAAAGTCTGTACGCCATTTTTTAACAAAGTTAATTTGCTTATAAAGAGCTATTAAGTTGAATCGTCGCGACAGCGAGAACAATAAGTGCAAATAATGAATTGGAGTAGTCATTACTAAATAACTGTATTTTGATAAGGCTTATGAAGAGCTTTTAAGTTGAAGTTTCGAGATACGGGGCAAATGTTATACCGTACGTCACTGTTTCAATTGATAATAACGCAAAGGCTGAGATGGACTAGTTTTCCAAGCCACTACATAAAAGTTGCGATCCTCGAGGTGAAGCATTATTTGCCGATACATTTTTTCAATTTCGGCCGTGAAGACAAAGCGGGGCATGCGGAAGCGAAGCAAAATTGCAAACAGATCATCCTGAATAATTGGTCCGGTGTGTAGAAGATCGTCCAAGGAGATGTTCGTGGCCGTTTTACTGGACGCGTCGAAGACCACTCTCAATCGGGTGGTACTACTCTCCGGATTCAGAACGCAGTGGTGTGGCAGAAAATAATGTGGTTCCTTGCCTGCTGACCACTGCATTTCTTCCATGTGCCCAAGTTGTTCGTACTCGTTCATAAATTCTGCGTACTGGAACTTCAGATCGAGATTCCTTTCTAGTCTGCATTCGATTGCAATGAATTTGCATATGGCAACGTCCTGCGACTCGCCCAGCATTCCAGAGTCCATGTTGAAAGGAAGTCGAACAGTGAAACGGCCGTCCAACTCTCGTTGCGTTGTCTGTACAAAGTGTGCTTCGCAAGCGTTTTCAGTGGTTGTTAATTTATGTGTTGAGTCTGGCACTTCTTCCACCTCCCAGAAACGTTAAACGATCTCGCACAAATTGGTGTCTTCTGCCAGAATTCCACAGGTAATTAATGAAGATTCAGGGTTGCCGACCTTTCCTGCTACAATCCAACCGAACCCAACTTTATTTGCCCGATGGACAAGATCTTGAAAAAATGCTCAGCACTCAATAATATTTCGATTTTGTCGGTCATATGAAAGCTGGGATCTGCCAGCTTAATATTCTTGGGAAGTGGTCATTTGGACACGTTCAGCTATTGAGCGGGTACGGGTGAGATTATTTTGTCCAGCACCCACATCGCTGGGATATCCAGTGGTTCGCGACTGCAGCCTAAACTTCACAGTTCCTTGCGCTCTCTCTGTTGTGCTACCGACCCCTTCAACGAGCGTAAAATTGCGTATGGGATTGAGCCCAAGTCTTCGAACTGTATGCGTTGTTATCAAATTTATCTGGGAGCCTGGATCCAGCAGAGCTCGACATTCCATTGCTCTTCCAATGCTGCCAATCAGCCTTACCACAGCTGTGGTCAGGAGCACATATCCCTTTGAACGCGGATTTGACACTGTAGTCAGAGAGAGTGCAGGTGTCTCCACTTGGTGCTTGCTTTCCTGTTGATGTGCAGCCTTGTTCGTAGGTTTCACCTTAACTGGCTTAGAATTGGTCTCCCCACCTAAATGCAGCAGGCTGTTGTGTTTCCTGGCGCAGTCTCTGCACCCTATGGTGAAACAGTTGGCGCATTTGTGTCCTTCTCGAAGACAGTTGACACAAAATTATTTGGCCTGTATAAATTTCAGTCGTTGAGCGGCATTGAGCTTCAATAACTCCGGACAGTAGAAGAGCGGATGCGTCTGCTGGCAGCTACCATGGTTTTGATTACTTTCTTCCGGTTGTCAGGTGCCTTTGATTGGTGTCCTATCTTTTCGAGAGCCTGGAAGCGAGTCTCCGAAAATTGCAAAAAAGCCTTGAGCAATGACAGTTCTCGAGGACTGGACAAGGTCTGCTCATAAATCGCATGAGTGGTCGAGCCCAGCTTCCTTGTCAACACATTGCGAAAGCAACGGATCCGAATCATCGGTAGCAACCTTTAGATTTTCCAGTCCTCGGAGGTATTCGTGGGTTGTGTCGAGTAAATATTTTACAGCAGTGGCTGACGGCCTCTTGCCAAAATGGGAGGACTGTCCCAACAATAAAGTGCAGTGACCAAGAGCCGTCGATTGTCATAACGCTACTTTAAGGTCGTCCATGCTGCTTCATTATCAACCGCTCAGCTTCTCCGGTGAGGTTAGCCTTGAGATACCATAATCTTTGGCAGTTGGGTATGGGCTGATTATGCACCACTTGTCCAAACAAGTCCTGAAAGGGTCGCCACCGTAAGTGTTCTCCATCGAATTTCGGTAGTGTAATTTTGGGCAGACATAGCTTGTGGCTTGTCAAATTGGGCGAAGGTGTTCCGGGCGTGGTGTCGTAGGCACCCAATCCGGTCTCCAGCTGGACCAACCAGTCCTGAGCAACTTCCTCTAAACTGGTATGCTGTTTATGGTTGAAGCCCACTTTTTAAAGATCATCACTGAGCTCGCAAAGCTGATAATATTGCAATTGAGCCCAGCTTCATTGGACCGATAAAATCTTGGACTTATACCCCTGGTGTGAGCGTTGCGGTTGATCCAAGTGGGAGACCAAACGGAGAAAGGCATCCGCCATCACTTTGTAGCGTCGAAGTATATTGGAGACGACTGGATCACTCTGTGATGGAATATCGGTCGTTTTCGATCGGCTGACATCCTCTGTGGAGCGCAAGCTTATCCGCTCGGACGGCCCTCTAGTACCATCCTTGGGGTATCTCAAGGCCAACATTCTCTCAGAAAAGTGTCACTGAAAGTCGATGAAATTGGCCTGCGTTGTCTCATACCTTTGACTGGTGAAGTAACTATGCGACAGCAGCACATCTGGAAGTGCCCGTATTTGATTGTCCATCTTTTCAAATTCGTCCCATACGGACTTGAGCCACTGAAGTCACTCCTGATAGTATTCTGCCCCTTGCTTTTGCGCAATCGTGTCCTTTTTGTTATTCAGGATTATTTTGTCCGATTCTTGGTACAGCGACCTTTGCCGTTCCACCAGTTCCTCCATCGTTGGAAATTCCCTGGGTCGGACGAAAACTACTACGGGCACACCACCATAGCACACGCATGCTCTCTTCCCTAATGAGCGGACAACCTTCACACACAACACCACCAACACAAAATCCAGAACAACAAACGTTGGTCGAAATATCCTGGTATCGCCAACCGATGTTGCAGGAATTAAAAAACACCACCAACACAAAATCCAAAATAAAAAGTATGGCCAAATATCCTGGAATCGCCAATCGAGGTTGTAGGAATTGAAAAAACCCACCGGGGCCTCCAAATGTTTTGTGTTGGGACTCTTTTATCCCGGCATAGTTTAAAAAACACATTCAGTTCACAATTGTCTATATATGGGCTGTTTTTAATTTTGACAATTTATTCGCACCGTTTCGCTTATTGTATTACTTCTATTGACATTTAATTATTTTGAATTCAATAAGTTTCACTTCTTATATTCTTTCACTGTGTCTTCCCTCTATCCAACTGTTAATATTTTTCCGTTCTATTGTAACTGAAACGTTGATCGCGACAATCCACTGAAGACTGCCGTGGCAAACTAAATAACTCTAACGCAAAAACAAAATGCAACATTGTCGCTGCAAATCGTATCATATTCATGCAAAAAGTGCACACGCACTTAGCACGATTTGAGCTGACCGTACGTACATGTGCACTCATCGTAAACAGCCACAGCGCAATATGATCATAGCATCAATTGCGATGTGTAATGTGTGCACAATGCAAATAATAACATGCAATTTATGCACATGTGGACGTTGCATACATGATGGGTGACTATGAAGTCGATACGAACAATGAAATGCCCGTATCGGTTTCATGGCAAATTGCGACGTGATACTGACCTGCTGCAAATATTGTTGCAATAAAAAATGCAAAACCAATTTCAAATTCAACATGGGGCCTCTAGTCATTCAATCCATTTCTTGTACATTGGCGAGTGTTCTGACGAGAATTATCTGGAATATTCTAGCAATTCTGAAAGGCCGAGTCAGGATCCGAGAGCAGAAGCCCTTCAAACTGAGGGAACGGGAAACATGTAAGAGCCACTTTCATGGGGCAGAAGTTAGCTAGGAGGATTGATGTCCCCAGCACCACCATCACCGTGTCAAGACTAGATCGTGGAGAAGCGGACTTATGCCTTTCGGGTCAAGTTGACGGAGAAAGCTGCACCATAACATTGGACACTGGTACAATCCGACCAGACCATGTGAAGCAACAACTACTTCAAAAGAGCAGGATTTTCTCACTACGGACAGCTATGGAAGAAACTCAACTTCTAGATACAGTTGGGAGACCTTGCGTTCCGACATAATTTCCTAGTCGCGAGCATTATGGATGACTGCATTCTCGGAACGGATTTTCTGCGACCACATGGAATAAAGATGGATTTGGGCAAACGGGTATTAAAATGGCAGAATGTCGAAGTATTGATGGATGACCCAGGCGTTCAAATTCCCAAGATGAATCTGATAGTATGTTTCAACATTGATGTACCCAAATCTTCCGAAAGCATTGTATGGGCCAAGATTGATGGTGATTCTGGAGACGAGCGATCTTATCTGATAGAGCCAACGGAGACGTCCGCATTGCGCAGTCGGCTTGTAGGACGAAGCCTTGTAAGATCTATAAGGAACGGATACGTGTTGGTTAGAGTCCTTGACACCACAGACTCAACCATGAGCATCAAAGCGGGAAAGTCATCGGCAGCTGCCAGACTGTTTCCACCATCACCCCTTTGGAAGCCACTCACGACCATCATTGGAAAAGGAGGCAAGACGCAGACAAAGCCACGTCTGCAAAATTGAAACAGGTCAAGTTGCCAGTGCAGCTATTCAAGCAAGCCCCTGATCTGGTCACCAAGTACAGTGACATCTTCACAACAAGCCCAGATGACCAAGGCCGAACAAGTATAGTAACTCACAACATAGATACACAAAAGCCAATCCAATTCAACAAGCACCGAGACTTCATGGAAAAACAAGGCGTTATCGAACTTTCTGTAAGTCCATGGGCCACGCTAGTAGTTCCAGTAAAGAAAAAGGATGGTAGCTCTCGTTTTTTGTATCACCTATAGGCAGCTTAACGACGTCATTAAGAAAGGTAGTTACCCTCTCTCACGCATCGATGACATCATGGACACTTTAGCCGATGCAAAACAGTTTTCTACACTCGATTTCAAGAGTGGCTACTGGCAGGTAGAAATCGACAAGAA
Organism: Odontomyia ornata; assembly: GCA_963969285.1. Lineage (NCBI taxonomy): Eukaryota > Metazoa > Arthropoda > Insecta > Diptera > Stratiomyidae > Odontomyia > Odontomyia ornata. The sequence goes on from OZ017743.1 coordinate 31,707,243, forward strand.
GGACCGAGAGAAGACCGCATTTTTAGTTGGGACTCGATTGTGGCAATTCGTGGTGATGCTATTTGGGCTTTGCAATACTCCAGCCACTATCGAATGCCTGATGAAATACGCGCTACGAGGCCTAACCTGGAAAACATGCTTGATGTACCTAGATGACATCATTGTTATCGAGAGAACGTTCACAGAGCAAGTGCGGAACTTAGAAGAGGTTTTCTTCCGATTGTAACTGGCAAATTTGAAACTTAGTCCCGACAAGTGCACCCTTTTAACAGCTGAAGTAAAATACCTGGGACACGTTGTGGCAGCAGAAGGAGTCAAAATAGACCCTGAGAAAATTGAAGCCGTGAAAAGCTAGCCAACACCAAACAGCAAGCGCCCAATATGAACTTTTTGGGTCTGGCAACGAACGATCGTAGATTTGTCAGAGACTTTGCCAAAATAGCTAACTGCCTCCATCAGCTGACCGAGAAAAATCGTCCGTACGTCTGGAATGAACAATGCCAGGTAGCCTTTGAGACCTTGAAGGAGGAGCTGTGTGAATCACCCGTGCTGGCATATCCGAAACCCGGACAAATGTTTGTAGTTGACACCGATGTGAGCAACGGCGGTATTGGAGCTCAAATCTACCGGCAGATCGATGGCGAAGAAAGAGTCCTCTCGTGTTACAGTCGAGTTCTCTCAAAAAGTGAGATGAACCACTGCGCGACGAAGAAAGAGCTATTGGCTATAATAGAGGCCACCAAGCAGTTCCACAAGTACCTTTATGGCCAGAAATTTGTTCTTCGAACGGACCATGCATCGCTGAGATGACTGCTTAAATTCAAAAACCCCGAGGGGCAAGTTGCGAGATGGATCGAAAGATTGCAGTCATACGACTACGAAATCATTCATCGGAAGGACGGAGTTCATGGAACTGCTGACGCCCTACCTCGTCGTCCATGTTCAGCTAACTGCAAGCATTGCCGACGGATTGAAGAAAAGGAACCGACTGTTGATCTGCGATTGATAACGGCCGAGATCGATGAAGGTTGGTCACCGGGGGAGTTTCGAAATGCCAAGCTAGCCGATGAAGGCATCGGACCATTGCTCGTATGGAAGGAGACAACTGAGCGACCTGAGTGGAAGCACGTTTCAATGCATGGCGCCACCCTGAAAAGTTATTGGGCACAATGGAACTCCCTTCAGGTGGAGGATGGCGTACTCAAGTGGATATGGGAAACAGAGGATGGCAGCTCCTATATGATGCGAACTATACTTCCCAAAAGCCATATCCGCGATGTTGTTAAGGAAATGCATGAAGGAACCTCGGGAGGCCACCATGGTGTTAACAAGACCTTAGCGGAATTGCGGGAAAGGCTTTATTGACTCCACGATCGAGAACACGTAGAGGGCTGGTGCCGTCGATGCCCGATTTGCTCTTCCGAAAAAGGTCTAAAGCGACGACTGAGGGGAAAAATGCAAACCTATAACGTGGGCGTGCCATTTGGAAGAATTGCTGTTGACATCGCAGGACCCTTATCTGAATCCGAATGAGGAGTTCGATACACGCTGGTTGTGGCCGATTATTTCAGCAAGTGACCCGAGGTCTACCCCATTCCCAACCAGGAAGCAACTACTGTAGCCGAACAGCTAGTGTTAAATTGGGCCAGTAGGTACGGCGTACCTTGCGAGCTACATTCGGATCAAGGCCGAAATTTTGAGTAAGTAGTTTTTTCGCGAAATGTGCACACTCCTGGGAATACGGAAAACGAGGACAACGCCACTGCATCCCCAATCCGATGGAATGGTCAAACGTTTCAATGACACGCTCAATACACACCTGGCAAAGATGGTTGACGAGAACCAAAGGGACTGGGACCGACATATCCCACTATTTTTCATGGCGCACAGAGCGGCCGAACATGCATCGATGGACCAAGCCCCAGCCAAAGTTGTTTTTGGAAAGACTATTCGTCCGCCAGCTGATATAAAGTTCGGGACACCCCTGAGAAAGCCGAAACGATCTCGGAGTACGCAAGTGAACTAAGGCAATGGTTGAACCAGATACATCGGACAGTGCGAAAACACCTCGAATCGGCTACTGACCACATGAAAACCACGTACGATCTATGTGCAAATTCTACTGGCTTCCAGCAAGATCACTTGGTTTGGCTAGATAACCCACAACGGTGGAGGGGTACGTCTCCGAAGTTGCAGCATAATTGAGAGGGACCGTACCGGGTTGCAAAACGAATCAACGACGTCGTATACCGCAAACAAGAACACCGTAAGCCGAGAACTAAAATGAAAATCGTGCACCTGGACCATTCTGCTCCATATTAGACCCAGGGAGAATTGACTACAACTGGCGACACATCTTTTCGGGGCGGAAAAAACTGAGGTGGGGGCAGTGTTACATGTACAAAGAATTCTGCAAGCTACTGTCGCATTTGTTTTCACAATATCATGATCAACAAAAGAATGTACTCGAAAACTCACCAAGCATGATCAACATCTGAAAGTGACGTCACTGCCCCATTCATTAAGCTGCTCAAATATTCCAGGTAGTTCGCCAATGTACGAGAAATGAATTGAATGACTAGTGACCCTATATAAAGCCAAGCTGAATGAATGGGGGGATTCATTACAACCGCGATATAGTAAAACTGCGATAGTGTCGAGTGCGAATTAAAAGCGGTATTGATTGTGAAGTGATACTCGTAGACAGTTAAAGTCATAATTGACAGACAAGTTTTGAAATAGTTAAATTGATAATTGTGCATTTTTTAGTAAATAAACCCTTTTAACTTAAATTAAAAAGGCAGTGCGTTTTCACTTTCCCGGAACATTATAATTATTGGCCGCGAACCATAACACCATCTATATAGATAGATATATTGTAGTGAATTAATAAGTTTCAAAGGTCTGTAAAGGACTGCAGCGATGTTCTGCTGCCTTGGCAGAAGAAGATGGAGATATCTGCCGAGAATGCCCTCGTCTGGGGACGCGTGAATGCGCTGGCAGGCTAGCATTGCGGTGTCGTGGGGCGAGTTCATTTCCCCAGCACGAGGACCCACTACAAAAAAATTTCGCACTCACGAATTTTTTGTGGTCAAACTAAAACGAGGCGACCGAAGTCGCAAAAAGTGTAGGTAACTACACCGACAGAAAAAGGACTTGTTCCGAGAACAAGTGGAACATGTAAAAAGGGGCGGACTTAGGGTAACTTCGTCGTTACCCGACGAAGCTCATGGCCCACAAATGAGAGAAGGGCAACCGGGTGGTCATGGAGCCCCTTCGCACCCACCCAACCGGATTTAAATCCATATTTGTTGCAGTGGCCAGGTATCCCTCTTCTGAGTGGAAAACTCATACAACTTGACTTGTATAAACTTTCCCATCAGAAGAGGAGTACCCCGGTGACCAATTTATGCCATAGAATTATGCAATTCGATTGCATAACTCTATGTCATAAAGAGGCACTCGACTTGGGCCACTCAACCCGCGACGTCACCTGAAACAAAGAAGGATTAGCTATGTACCCGGCGGCTGGCTCATGTTTGGTAGTGATAGCCTGCCACCGTACCGGGTCCTATACCCGGTCAGAGTTCCATATAAATGAAAAGACCGAAGGTTTTCAGGTTCTAGCAATCCATTATTTTATTCTAAACATTCATGAAAATTCCCAATGTAACAAAAATTATGCATTTCTTAGATTTTTATATTTCCTTTAGTATATATATACTATATATATTTGTTTCTTTTTTCTTCCTCTTCATACAAAAAAAATGTGATCGTGTCTTCTAGTTAGTGTTTGAACAATAAGTATGTCATTGCACATTAAATAAGTTCGAATATTTACTTCCCATAAGAAAACTGAAATTCCAAATTATTAAAGTATTGATGCAATAATAAATCCTTTCGGCTGGTATACAGAATGATGACTTAAATTTAACAAGTTGAAAAAAAGGGCTATTAGTGATATATTTGAGCGATTTTATTTTTATTTTATTTAGAAAAAATAAGGGTACTTACCCACATGGTCCGTCGAGCGCTCGATGAAGAATGCGGTGGTCCTCTAAAACTTTCATTAATTCATTCACAAAACAATACATTATAAAGCTATATCACACTTGGAGCAAGAGTTGCGGCACAATCACTTGAAGACTTAAATAAAATTGAGATAGTTCACTTTTGAGAATTTTCCGCAAATCGCACTGGTAAAACAGAGCGTTTATTTCAATTAACATTCTATTATTATGTATAAGACCTCCTGACAATGTACGCTACTACGTATTGCAATTGGAAGCTAACTCGGAGATAATTGTATTAAATTCCGGGCGCATCAACACAAACCGAATGAACTACTTTTATTTTATTGCCATTGAAGATGCGACACACATTCATAGACGATTTTCTTCTCGGACAGGGAATGATACACACAACACTTCTAGTCAGTGTCTGTTACATGCAAAATCTTTTCTAATCCTTTTTTTCTTTTTTTTCACTGATTATTGCGTCTCTTTCGGAATTTCCTTCCGCAACTATTCCACAAAATACAAATTGGTCAAATCACTTTCATTTTCGCTGCTCCTCGACTTGAACAAAACAATCAACTAGTTGTTACACACACCCACAAGCAATAATGAGCGCTTTCAGAAGCTTCGCACACTCGGAAACGTAAAACTCCGACAAAGTTGCAATCGCACATTTCCTCGTAATGAAGACCCGAACACATTCGAATCCAAGAATTTTCCTATTGCAATTGGATCTTTTCCTCTTCAGGAATCAAATACGATGCTTTTCTTCGAGTGGAGATGAGGGAAAGTTGGGACGTGCCGTAAATCGCGGATCGCTTGACAGACAACTATTTGCATAAATATGAAAAGCTTGGCACCGCCTTTATTGCGTAAACTTAGCACGTTAAATCATTTTAACCGTGAGTTAGGCACGAGCTCCTGTCCGAACAGTATGAGTAGGTGAATGCTTTCTTGCTTTAACTCAAAGTTGATAACAGGAAAATAGAAACCGCTTCGCGAAACACCCGTTCACCATAGTGATTCCACAAAATGAGCTGTCATACTCCTTGTCGAGGTATTTCAAGCCAATCGGACGAATAATTTTTCCGCGTTTCTCCCTTCAACATTACTGACACTCTTCGCTTGTCGCTGACACTATTCGCTTGTTGCTGGCGCGCGGGACCTCATCTACCGGCGTCCGCGCTGTGTGGCGGTTTCGAGCAGACTCCCTCTTCAATCGAACGTTCCTGTAGGGCGCGCTCTTGATTCACACGATCTTGAATGCTCGTTGTTCGTGTATTGCACGACTTTGCAGCGCTGAACGTTCATGTATTAGTCGCTCATTCAACATTCTCAAGTTTTGCTAGCATCAAATAAAAGATGGTTATCGCTTTATTCAACATGTCATTTCAATCGCCTCCGTTTTTATCATGTTTCAGCTTCATTTATGTTAATATTGAATTGTTTTTCATTACTCGACCATTTCATTTCAATCTTGTCATTTTTAATTTTCATTTATTCAGCTCAAAATTAAATACATAAACATACGATTCACCCTTGTCAAACGATCACAAGTGAATCATATCAGTATATATAAATGTATATTAAATAAATTAACGTATTTCCCTGATACCAAAACTAGTTTTACTCTACTTCCATCGTTGAATCCTCAGTAGTGCAGTTGTTCATCTTATCTTTTTTCACCTTCACTTGATTTACTAGTAGCACTATTCACATCACCATTTTGCCCAGCAGCATCACCAGCATTTTGCTTTGGATTATTAGCTGGGGAGTTGGGGTTTTGGTTTATGTCGGTTGATCACGGAATTCACGCCGGCCGACAATGTTGACCATTCTCGCGTATGTCAGCTATTTTTACGGGTGGATCTGCTGTTCGTGGTCTTTTAATTATCTTAGCTCGCGCATCTTCTAGCCATTTTTTGAGTGTTACCTGTGGATTCTGTAACATTGAGCATTTCCGTTTCAGTAAGATGATCGTACTTGGGCGAGCCAGATCAATATTCGTCAACATATTTTCTCGCCATCTGGATCATATGACCGAGTTGATCGAAAGCTTCTTGTTGGCCTTCGTATTCTTGTTGGCGTGCTTTGATTGGGTCAGTTTGTGAAAGTACAAATTGTTATATGATCTGTATAGTAATTGTTTTTTTTTTATCTTCTTGTTCGATGTTTTGAAAACATATGAGCTGTACTGTACAGTGTACATTTCCTAGTTTTTTGTTTTACCATACGATACTCACGTACGATCGTAACAAGCTCATATGTTTACACATAATCTTACATGTCTACGTTAATATTTTCGTAATTTTTATCGTAAGCAACAAACGATTAGTTGGAGAGACAAAAATGCACTAAATCAATTATTTGGCCAAATCAGATTTTAAAATTGCAAGTTTCTGGTGAGAGAAAGGTGGGCGGAAAAACAAATTCGCAAAACCTCATATAATATATGATCAAATTGAGGAATGTTCAAGGTGTTGAAAGTAGTTGTTTTTATTTTTTTAATGCAAACGTAAAAATCGCCATTCCTCTTCTCTGATTGTAAGAAAGCGATTCTCCTGTTCTTCAAATTGTGTCGAACAAATGTACAGAGGGGAATATGATTCGGTTAATGGTCTGGCATAACTAAGCTGTTACTTAAATCAAATTATCTGATTTCTCGCTTTAGATGCATCTTGATTTGATGGACCACCAGATGCATTTAAATTGCTTTGCAAGAAATTTAAGCTTGATGCCTCGATAAGCGGATGCCAACTGTTTGGACTTGGCTGTGGTGGGCTTTTAAAATTAAAAATCTATCAAAGAACTGGTCGTGTTTTAATCAACACACTGTATTTACTAATAAGAAATTACTTTTACACCGTGAACGGAAAGAAAACTACGTGAAAAATCCCTTTTTCTCGGGGCGAACGAAGGCCGCCATAACCTTACCTGCTCGATTACTACAGGGCAGCTAATTTTCTCGCGATCCCGAGGCGACGCGGATTGCGAAAAAGGAGCTGAAGGATCTTTCATGATAGCCTGGGTTGTCTTTGGCGTCGGAACATGTAGTGACGAACAAAAAAAGAAAAACACAATTTACAGACGGACGGACTGATACGTATGTTTATGTTTTGCCGGAAGTATACAAACCTTGTGTGTTTTTGAGACTGTATGCGGACGGACAAAGCAGACGTGGCTATTTATCTATCGGCGCAGGTCTTTTGCGTGGTATATCCCAACTTCTTTTCCCGATGGGTCCGTGATTAGATAACGGTTAGGTCCCATTACCTTCTTTATGCGGCTTTTCAAGAATCGCCGGTCCAGCTTGGCGTTGTAATGCCCCGTGGCGTCACTTTGGCGGAAATTGCGCCGGAAAACTTCATCTCCTTCTTTGAAATTGGCAGATCGTGACCTGAGATTGTACTGCGCCTCATTTGCACGTCCCGCGGCCTTAATCTTCCGTCCAATTTGTTGGCGGAGGTCTCCTAAACGCTCGTGGGGCTCCAGCGCAACGACGGGGTCTCCCAAACACTTTAATTGCCGTAACAGCCGGTATGATTTACCGTGGCAAATCATGTGCTGTCCAAAGGCGGCAAAGTAAGGGGCGACAGCGGTGACGGAATGATACGAGGATCGCAGGGCGCATGTGATGGCGGACAATCGCCGATCCCAATCCTTTTGAGATGAGTGGACGTAGGAACGGATCGCGGCCAATAGGGTGCGGTTCAACCGTTCGAAGGCGTTAGACTGAGGAGAGTATATGGGCGTCAGTCGGTTTTCAACGCCATACTGCTCGAGTAGGCCCTTAAACTGCTGAGACCGGAACTGTACTCCATTGTCCGAGTACACACTCTCCGGAACCACGAACACATGGAATACCTGGCTCTCTAGGAATTTCACGATAGATGGAGTTGTGAATTTACGGATAGGTTCCACCAGTGGGAATTTTGAGAGCTGGTCTAGAACGACTATAGCTCCGATGTGTCCCATGGATGACCGAGGATATGGACCGAGTAGATCTATGTATAGACGTTGGAATACGCGTTCTGGGATGTTGAGTTGACCCATAGGAGGTCAAAGAGGCTGGTTGGGCGCTTTGGTGCCTTTACAGGTCTCACAGGCGCTCACACAGTCTTTGACCTGGGATGCCATTTTAGGCCAAAAGAAGTATTTCTTGAGTCGCCGTAACGTCCGACCGTAACCTCCGTGGGCACTTAAAGAATGGTCATGTGCGCGGAGGATCAGATGTTGTGTCATTTTCTCCGGTACCCAGAGATCCCAGGACTCTTTTTCCTGCCATGGATCACTAGTGGCGTATTCATTTTGTCTATACACGTAGCCGTCTATTAACTTCAAATCAGGCAGCTGCGATTGTTGAGTCGCGATGGCTTACCTCAACTCTTGTTAGCTGTCTGGTTCGAAATGTGGGCTGGCCAAATCTATCTCGATGGTGTCCTCGTCATTTATTGTCAATTCGGCTCCCTCTGGGGAAAACATTCGTGAGAGAGTGTCGGGTACGATGTTCTGGGTCCCTTTCCGATGTTTGATGGAAAACTTGAACCCTTGCAGTTTAAGAGCCCATCTTGCTAGGCGTCCATGTAAATCTGCCTGGTTCATCAACCATTGTAGCGAAGCGTGGTCTGTGATGATCTCAAATTGGTGGCCCTCGATATAAGCTCGGAATTTCTTCACAGCCATTACCGCTGCCAAACATTCCTGCTCGGACACAGTATTGTTCGCTTCCTCTCCCTCTTCGGTCAATTGCACCAGCACGGCTCCAACTCCATGTTGACTAGCGTCACAATGAATGGAGAAGGGCTTCGTGAAGTCGGGGCTGTGCAAGACCGTAGCTGATGTGAGGGCTTGTTTTAGCTCTTCAAATGCCTTTAGGCTGAATTCGGTCCAAATGAACTTCCCTTTCCGCAGCATGTCTGACAGGGGCGCTGAAACTGTTGCATAATTCCAAACAAACCTTCGGTACCAACCGCACACACCAAGGAAATGTCGTAGCTGCTTCACTGTTTTTGATAAGGGGAGCTCATCAATCGCACGAGTTTTGTCTGGATCCGTTTTGATAGTGCCATGTCCTATGACATGACCTAGGTATCGGACTTCTTTCATGACAAACTTACTTTTCTGTACGTTGATGGTGAGTCCCGCCTTACTGATGTGCAGGGCTACTTCTTGCAGGAGTGAGAGGTGTTGGTCGAACGTTTCCGTGATGAGTAACAGATCATCCAGGTACACGAACAGTTGGTGTTTCAGGTGAGGTGGGATGACCTTGTCCATCAGCCGAGTCATCGTTTGCGGCGCGTTACACAGGCCAAAGAGCATTGTGATGAGCTGATATAATGGTCGTCCAGGCACTGCGAAGGCGGTCTTATCCCTCGACCCCTCATAGAGTGGAATTTGCCAGAAGGCGTCTTTTAGGTCGAGACTGGTAATATAATTGGCTTTCGGCAGTCTCCCTAATATTCCGTCGATGAGCAGAAGAGGGTACGCGTCCTTGATGGTGACCGCGTTCACCTCACGGGCATCTAGACAAAGGCGGACTTTACCTGGCTTCACCACCAAGGTTACCGGTGATGACCAGGCACTTTGGGACTCCTCTATGACCCCCAACTCGAGCATCCTATCCAGCTCCGCATACACCAATTTCTCCATGGCCGGTGAGATGGTATAGTGTCTCTGCTTAATCGGCCTACTATCGCCAACGTCGATGGCGTGTGAGACTAGGGTGGTGCGGCCAAGACCTTGGGTAGCGTAAGATGGAAAAGCAGCGATGGATGCTTCCAGGCGTTGCTGTTGGTTAGGTGTCAGGTCATGCCTATCGGGAATAGAAGTGAGTTCGTTGACATATCTGGTACTTAAAGACAAATCGGTGAATGAATCGGAGGCCAGTCCAAAACGAAGGACGAAATCGACGCCAAGGTACACATTCTGAGTCAAAGACGGGATAAGGTAGAAAGTAATATCCTTCGTCTGTCCCCTGAACGTCACGGGTGTGGTTAGTTTACATCGTGTAGGGTGTTTGGTGCCGTCAGCTGTACTGATTTCAGTGCGCCAGGGTTTAATCAAGGTCGGATATTCTTGGAGCACCTTCGAGCCAAAGCTCGAGGCAAGACAACTGATACTGGCACCCGTGTCGATCAATGCAAACACGGTTTCGCCCAACACTTTAATTGGATGATAAGGTCTGATCTCATTCTCAGCCACCTCCGAGATGTTACAAGAGTTTAGGGTTTGACGGCAGGTGCGCACTCTCTTGCGGAAATTCCGCCAACGACGGGTTGACCATTTTGTCTTGCGCGGGCGGGAAGTGACTACTTTGGAAGCAAATATTCGCTCTCGAGCCACCCGATATTCCTGCAGTTGAACATGATAAGGTTTTTGAATGCGTATTTGAGGCTGCCGGGGTTCTTCTGGCAGTGGCTGCGGTGGTCGCTTCAATATTGTCGTTGGCGAGGTCTCCGGAAGAGAGTGAACATCCGCAGTCATAGTGGTCATGGCTGGTGGGTTAACGTCAGGTATGTTGGGGTGAGCAGCTGGCTGAGGAGCTATTGCGGGGGCTTCGAGTATCGCTGACGTGGTCGGGTACTCTTTCGGCCGTTTTTTTGCGTGGCACATTCAGGGCAATCCGGGAAGTAAGTGTCCGGTTTGCCGCAACCATAGCAGAAAACCTTACGCTCTGCTTGACATGAAATGAACCGGTGTCCGGTTTGATTGCAATTCCAGCAGGTCGTAAGGCTTCCCACCGCTGCTACAGCAAGCTGGTCCCAGTCCATATCTTCCTGCAGATCCATGGTGGTATAATCTGGGGCCAATTCTGCGGTTCCTCGCCGAGAACCCGTCCTAGCTAGTAAGTGGGGCCGGTCCCGGAGATCTTCCTCAAACCCTTCCAGGTGACGCACAGTCCTCAGCAGTGCCTCCATACTCTGCGGGTCGGAGTTCATGATATGGCGACGAAGCTTCGGCCTTAGATTGCGCTTTAGCAACCGCAGCAATTGAGTAGAAGACATCGGCTCTGACAACTGGTCATTCAGCCGAAGGATATCGGCTCGATATTGATGAAAAGACCCCTCCGGACGGCACCATCTAGCATGGATCTTGTCCAGTACCAATTCATCTATATCTACCGTAGGATACTCCATGCGGAGTACCTCCTTCAACCGGGTCCAGCGTATTAATGATGGGGCCAAATGTATTCGCCAATATGACTCAAGTGCTGCTCCGCTAAGCAGCATTGGCAAATATCCTGCCAGCACCGTGTGGTCTCCTGCTAACATTTGCTCAATCAGCGACTCCACCCGACCAATGAAAACCTCCACAGTTATGGTGTTATGTTCCCCGCTGAAATGCAGATTCCAGCCCTGGATGATGCTGGGGATATACGTGGCGTGGGGATGGATGCGTTGGTCCGGTGGAACCACTGGAGCCTGAGTTATTAGCGGTGCTTGGCTCAGTCGGGGCCGGTACACTGGAGCCAACGGATTCATTGCCGCACCGGGCCGAATTCGTTCGTGATCGCGCCGCAAGTCTACCAGAAAATCCCATGGATTTAGGTCCGAATCCCACATCGGAGGCGTTCTTGGCCGAGGTGGTACTGGATTCTCCTTTTGGCTTTCCAGCAAGGCTACCCGGGTGCTCAGGTCCTGCATGAGTGCCATTAAATCCTGTATGACAGTCGCCTCCACAGCCACGGTGGGTCTCGGCCCTTCCGCAGGCGGCATTGCTTCGGCTCGGTAGTCTTCCTCTCGTGCACCCATTGTCGTGGATGGCAGGGGTCCGCTTTTGGGCACTGTTCCACTTGCGCTGGAAGACAGAGGTCATTCTGTTGCTGGCTGTGTGGATTCTAGAGGCTGACAACAGAGCGGGCACGTGGATGAGGTTTGCCGCAGTTGGACCAAACACAGCTGGTGTAGCCTGTGTCCACACTGCAAACTCTGACTGGTAAGTTCATCCGTGTCCTCATGACATATGGAGCACAAGAGCGTCTGATCGCAACTTCCTCCTCTCGGGCGTGCGTTTGGTGGGCATGCTAAGCAAAATTTATTTTTTTCAAACAAATACCTAAATGAATATAAAAATAAATAATGAAAAATAATGTGAAAAAATAATGAAAAATATATAACTTTTATGTGGCCATCAGTGGCGAACTATAAAAAAACCTCACAAAATAAAAGGTATGAGAAAAAAGTTTAATTGGTGATCGAAAATTTCCGTTATCAAAAAAAAAATCATCGGTCTTTCCGTTCTGTCCCTCTCCCTAAGTATGGACACCAATGGCACAATCCTTCTATAGCGTTTCAGGGACTACTCTCTTGCGGTACCATGAGAATCAGGGTTCAGAAGTGCTCCCTCATCCGCAAGTTTTAACAAGTTACAACTTGTCAGCCCAGGGTTGAATTCTGTCCTACAAGCAGCGCGTGTCTTGTCATGGTTAGTCATGGATTAGCTAATCAGCCAATCGCATGAAATCAAGATCCATGTAATGTAAGACACTCAGGCACCGCTGGTTTGGGGAGCGGATCAGAATCCTCCATAAAATGGATGTTGAGATAATAAGTTCCGAACACAAATAGGGACTCTAATATCATTTGGCCTTACTAGTCATACAATGGTGGTAAACCACCAAAGTATAATTCAAAAGCAGGACTAAACGATATTGATGTCCAAAGACAACACACGTCCGGAAGTTATTAAAGTTGCTGGGGCACGATAAGTGCAAAAAACCCTCGGGTGTTACCTACCCGCCAATAATCTTGACACCTTGTGGGGACACCTAGAGACGATGGACTGTCTCGTGCTCACGACTGATGATACAGCCGGGCATTTTGGAGCCCCACGTTGGGTTTCAAAGGTCCGTAAAGGACTGCAGCGATGTTCTGCTGCCTCGGCAGAAGAAGATAGAGATATCTGCCGAGAATGCCCTCGTCTGGGGACGCGTGAATGCGCTGGCAGGCTAGCATTGCGGTGTCGTGGGGCGAGTTCATTTCCCCAGCACGAGGACCCACTGCGAAAAAATTTCGCACTCACGAATTTTTTGTGGTCAAACTAAAACGAGGCGACCGAAGTCGCAAAAAGCGTAGGTAACTACACCGACAGAAAAAGGACTTGTTCCGAGAACAAGTGGAACATGTAAAAAGGGGCGGACTTGGGGTAACTTCATCGTTACCCGACGAAGCTCATGGCCCACAAATGAGAGAAGGGCAACCGGGTGGTGATGGAGCCCCTTCGCACCCACCCAGCCGGATTTAAATCCATATTTGTTGCAGTGGCCAGGTATCCCTCTTCTGAGTGGAAAACTCATACAACTTGACTTGTATAAACTTTCCCATCAGAAGAGGAGTACCCCGGTGACCAATTTATGCCATAGAATTATGCAATTCGATTGCATAACTCTATGTCATAAAGAGGCACTCGACTTGGGCCACTCAACCCGTGACGTCACCTGAAACAAAGAAGGATTAGCTATGTACCCGGCGGCTGGCTCATGTTTGGTAGTGATAGCCTGCCACCGTACCGGGTCCTATACCCGGTCAGAGTTCCATATAAATGAAAAGACCGAAGGTTTTCAGGTTCTAGCAATCCATTATTTTATTCTAAACATTCATGAAAATTCCCAATGTAACAAAAATTATGCATTTCTTAGATTTTTATATTTCCTTTAGTATATATATACTATATATATTTGTTTCTTTTTTCTTCCTCTTCATACAAAAAAAATGTGATCGTGTCTTCTAGTTAGTGTTTGAACAATAAGTATGTCATTGCACATTAAATAAGTTCGAATATTTACTTCCCATAAGAAAACTGAAATTCCAAATTATTAAAGTATTGATGCAATAATAAATTCTTTCGGCTGGTATACAGAATGATGACTTAAATTTAACAAGTTGAAAAAAAGGGCTATTAGTGATATATTTGAGCGATTTTATTTTTATTTTATTTAGAAAAAATAAGGGTACTTACCCACATGGTCCGTCGAGCGCTCGATGAAGAATGCGGTGGTCCTCTAAAACTTTCATTAATTCATTCACAAAACAATACATTATAAAGCTATATCGCACTTGGAGCAAGAGTTGCGGCACAATCACTTGAAGACTTAAATAAAATTGAGATAGTTCACTTTTGAGAATTTTCCGCAAATCGCACTGGTAAAACAGAGCGTTTATTTCAATTAACATTCTATTATTATGTATAAGACCTCCTGACAATGTACGCTACTACGTATTGCAATTGGAAGCTAACTCGGAGATAATTGTATTAAATTCCGGGCGCATCAACACAAACCGAATGAACTATTTTGATTGTATTGCCATTGAAGATGCGACACACATTCATAGACGATTTTCTTCTCGGACAGGGAATGATACACACAACACTTCCAGTCAGTGTCTGTTACATGCAAAATCTTTTCTAATCCGTTTTTTCTTTTTTTTTCACTGATTATTGCGTCTCTTTCGGAATTTCCTTCCGCAACTATTCCACAAAATACAAATTGGTCAAATCACTTTCATTTTCGCTGCTCCTCGACTTGAACAAAACAATCAACTAGTTGCTACACACACTCACAAGCAATAATGAGCGCTTTCAGAAGCTTCGCACACTCGGAAACGTAAAACTCCGACAAAGTTGCAATCGCACATTTCCTCGTAATGAAGACCCGAACACATTCGAATCCAAGAATTTTCCTATTGCAATTGGATCTTTTCCTCTTCAGGAATCAGATACGATGCTTTTCTTCGAGTGGAGATGAGGGAAAGTTGGGACGTGCCGTAAATCGCGGATCGCTTGACAGACAACTATTTGCAAAAATATGAAAAGCTTGGCACCACCTCTATTGCGTAAACTTAACACGTTAAATCGTTTTAACCGTGAGTTAGGCACGAGCTCCTGTCCGAACAGTATGAGTAGGTGAATGCTTTCTTGCTTTAACTCAAAGTTGATAACGGGAAAATAGAAACCGCTTCGCGAAACACCCGTTCACCATAGTGATTCCACAAAATGAGCTGTCATACTCCTTGTCGAGGTATTTCAAGCCAATCGGACGAATAATTTTTCCGCGTTTCTCCCTTCAATATTACTGACACTCTTCGCTTGTCGCTGACACTATTCGCTTGTTGCTGGCGCGCGGGATCTCATCTACCGGCGTCCGCGCTGTGTGGCGGTTTCGAGCAGACTCCCTCTTCAATCGAACGTTCCTGTAGGGCGCGCTCTTGATTCACACGATCTTGAATGCTCGTTGTTCGTGTATTGCACGACTTTGCAGCGCTGAACGTTCATGTATTAGTCGCTCATTCTACATTCTCAGGTTTTGCTAGCATCAAATAAAAGATGGTTATCGCTTTATTCAACATGTCATTTCAATCGCCTCCGTTTTTATCATGTTTCAGCTTCATTTATGTTAATATTGAATTGTTTTTCATTACTCGACCATTTCATTTCAATCTTGTCATTTTTAATTTTCATTTATTCAGCTCAAAATTAAATACATAAACATACGATTCACCCTTGTCAAACGATCACAAGTGAATCATATCAGTATATATAAATGTATATTAAATAAATTAACGTATTTCCCTGATACCTAAACTAGTTTTACTCTACTTCCATCGTTGAATCCTCAGTATTGCAGTTGTTCATCTTATCTTTTTTCACCTTCACTTGATTTACTAGTAGCACTATTCACATCACCATTTTGCCCAGCAGCATCACCAGCATTTTGCTTTGGATTTTTAGCTGGGGAGTTGGGGTTTTGGTTTATGTCGGTTGATCACGGAATTCACGCCGGCCGACAATGTTGACCATTCTCGCGTATGTCAGCTATTTTTACGGGTGGATCTGCTGTTCGTGGTCTTTTAATTATCTTAGCTCGCGCATCTTCTAGCCATTTTTTGAGTGTTATCTGTGGATTCTGTAACGTTGAGCATTTCCGTTTCAGTAAGATGATCGTACTTGGGCGAGCCAGATCGATATTGTTCAACATATTTTCTCGCCATCTGGATCATATGACCGAGTTGATCGAAAGCTTCTTGTTGGCCTTCGTATTCTTGTTGGCGTGTTTTGATTGGGTCAGTTTTGTGAAAGTACAAATTGTTATATGATCTGTATAGTAATTGTTTTTTTTTTATCTTCTTGTTCGATGTTTTGAAAACATATGAGCTGTACTGTACAGTGTACATTTCCTAGTTTTTAGGGTTTTGTAAAATAATTTTACAAAACCCTTCTAAAATCGCGTCCTGTCTGTCCGTGTGTCCGTCTGTCTGTCCGTCCGTCCGTCCGTGTGTCACAGCAGTTTTTCTCGGAAACTACTTAAGCTAGAAACATCAAATTTTGTATGTAGGTGTAAAGTGGTGGTTTCTTCAAAGTTCAACTACTAAAAAATTTTATAAGGTATTTAAGGGGGGTCTCCCCATGTAGGGGAGTGACCCCCCGAAAAAAAAATTTCATTGAAGGTAGCCGATATGGGTACCAAATGAAAGGTCTTGATGATAACTTTTCAAAACAGGCCTTAGTTTGGCGAAATTTGCTTCGAGGGGCGCACAGGGAGGGGAAATACACGAAAAATTTGTGTCCCCCCCCTCGCGATTGGACACCTGTGATCCGAAAAATCTGAAAAAAATCAGGAATGTAGGCCTTGATGAGTACAACAACAACAAATACGTGAGAAGTCGCAATTCACTCAACTTTGTTAGTAATAGTATGATTTATCAATTTTATATTTTCTTGAATAAAATCTTAACGGTACCCTTAAATTCAATGTAGTTCAGTACACAGATGTCTATTTGTAAGATTGATTAACTCTGCAAGTTTCATAAAGATTGCATCATATTTAGCGAAGTTATAGTGGTTTGAATTTTCCTGTATTACTATGGAACAATATGCGCTGCATGTATTACTATGGCAACATATGGCTATGGAACAACATGCGCTTTTTACCGACTCAGACACTACAGTTTTGCTAGGATTTGCATGAAAATTTCAGGAATGATAGGTCTCATGAATAACTTTGAGAATCAGTTCAGCTAGTGGTATCAGTAATCGTAAAACAAAATAGTGGCTGTTTTAAATGCGAAGATTGAATAATTTTGAGTTATTTTTTCCCAACTTCAACGTTTAAGGTGCATGCTTTGAACACTTGATTCAATTTAATGAATGACTGAAGCTGAGTACCTACAATTAATACTCATAAGTGAAACAAGTCAAGGAGGCGGGAGGGAGCTTCTAACAAAAGGCCTTTGTAACAACTCTAGGATTCGAAAAAATTGGCTATTAATCGATGATAACAGTACAGGAGAGTGGCCTCTGAAAAAAAATTCATCAAACGTAGCCGATATGAGTATGAAATGAAAGTTTTCATGGGAGCTTTTCAAAACAGTTGTTAAACTGTCAGTTTTTGCTTCAGTGAGGGCACAGGGGGGAAATACATGAAAAATGTGTTTCCTCCCTCGCGAATGGGCATCTGAAATAATTATCAAGGGAGATATTTATGAGTATAACAATAACAGAAACCTAAGAAGCCTAAATTCTTTCAACTTTGTTAATAATAGTATGATCTTCGAATTTATAGTTTCTCCAATAAAATCGTCATTGACATGCTTCTTCACTTTATTCAATCTGGTGACTGCATTTTGAAAATTGAATACAAAACCCTTCTGACATGAGCGTAGGTCTGTTTACCCAACTTGTTTGTTTTACCATACGATACTCACGTACGATCGTAACAAGCTCATATGTTTACACATAATCTTACATGTCTACGTTAATATTTTCGTAATTTTTATCGTAAGCAACAAACGATTAGTTGGAGAGACAAAAATGCACTAAATCAATTATTTGGTCAAATCAGATTTTAAAATTGCAAGTTTCTGGTGAGAGAAAGGTGGGAGGAAAAACAAATTCGCAAAACATCATATAATATATGATCAAATTGAGGAATGTTCAAGGTGTTAAAAGTAGTTTTTTTTTTTTTTAATGCAAACGTAAAAATCGCCATTCCTCTTCTCTGATTGTAAGAAAGCGATCCTCCTGTTCTTCAAATTGTGTCGAACAAATGTACAGAGGGGAATATGATTCGGTTAATGGTCTGGCATAACTAAGCTGTTACTTAAATCAAATTATCTGATTTCTCGCTTTAGATGCATCTTGATTTGATGGACCACCAGATGCATTTAAATTGCTTTGCGAAAAATTTAAGCTTGATGCCTCGATAAGCGGATGCCAACTGTTTGGACTTGGGTGCGGTGGGCTTTTAAAATTAAAAATCTATCAAAGAACTGGTCGTGTTTTAATCAACACACTGTATTTACTAATAAGAAATTTCTTTTACACCGTGAACGAAAAGAAAACTACGTGAAAAATCCCTTTTTCTTGGGGCGAACGAAGGCCGCCATAACCTTACCTGCTCGATTATTACAATATATATATATATATATATATATATATATATATATATATATATATATATATATATATATATATATATATATATATATATATATATATATATATATATATATATATACATATATACATAGATATATATATATATATATATATATATGTATACATAGATATATATATATATATATATATATATATATATATATATATATATATATATATATATATATGCATATATATATATATATATATATATATATTTATTTATATATATACATATATATATATATATATATATATATATATATATGTATATATATATATATTTACATGTAAAGGGTGCTCCAACCATAATGCAGATTTTAATTGTGAGCCCCACCTTTTTTTTTCTAAATCAATATTTGCGGTCAATAAGGGAATTTTAATTTTATTTCATTAATCTAAAACGACCTCAAAGCGTTCATTTCTAACAGATTAAAGTGTTAGAAAAAGTTTCTGAACTTATAAAGATGTGTTCCCAACATGATTTGAACAATTATTCGCGTAAACTTATTAAAATGAAACGAATTAAAGCCGACATAATATTTCTGAAACAGTGCACAAACAATAGTGTCTATCCAAATTTCATGAAAATTAAGTGTGCTATTTCTAATGCGCGTTCCGATAATATCATACGTGTAGCAAAGAAAAACTGGATTCAATTTGAAATACAACATCACAACAGCAACCTCGATCAACTGCAGCTAGAATTGTACGAACTACTCTTGAAGATGACTAAGACCTAAAAACGGAACAAGAATTCAGCGAATTTTTAAGAAAGCAGTCCATCAGTTTTAATCGCAGCGAAGGTATTTTCCTCAAAAAAGCTAGCTAGCTAAAGTAATGAACAGCAGAATTTGTAACACCGAATCAAGAACAGAAGTTCAAAATGTCAATGGATTAGTTGTGAATTTATCTCAGGAGACATTACAAGAAGATGAACTGGAATTGTTAAATCGTGGCCTCAATTTTTCAGTCAAGCCTTTATCACCACCTTTAATTGACATAATTGCAGATATTGAATGTGCAATCCAGTAAAAACCAATAGACATCAAAAATAAAATTAGAGAAAAAGCAACGCGCGTCATCGGCGAAGCTAAACAAGGTGCTGCTAACAATAAACCAGACAAAAACAATTAAGTGGAATCGCGCCTTAAAATCACTAAAACAACACGATGTATTCTATATGAAATCCGACAAAGGAAACAAGGTGGTCATAATTAACAAAAAGGACTATGATTAACGCATGATAAAGTCAATATCTGAGGATAAATTTACGGTCTGTTCTTGTCCTCTCAATAAAATGGTGAAAGATGCTAAGTCCATTATAGATACCTTACACTCTGTTTTCAACGTAAATAAACATCATTTACGAGTACCTAATCCACAAGTTCCATTGATGTATGGCCTCCCGAAGATCCATAAGACAGGAGATAAAATGTGGAAAATCGTTTTTGTGTCAACTCACCCTTCTCTAAATTGACAAAATGGATAGTCAATGAAATGAAACAATTTGGCAACCTTGAAGGGTTCTCCGTTATGAACTCTTACGGCTTTGTTGACAGGGTGAGAGACATAGATATCAAGGAAGATGAGTGGCTAGTTTCTTTTGATGTCAGAGCTCTTTTCCCCAGCGTCCCGGTTCATTTAGCCATCGAAGCGATAAGAGATCACCTCCAAAAAAGCAACATCTCCGCCAAACATATGGACGCATACATACGCTGCATCGAGGCATGTATGAAATATAATTGCTTTGAATTTAGAGGGAAATATTATTCATGTGACTTTGGATGTAATATGGAGAACAGTTTGTCACCATTCATAGCCGAAGCCTTCATGTCCAGATTAGAAAAAGAAATGAAATCTGAAGGCATCTTACCAAGGACTTGGTGGTGCGATGTAGATGATGTCTTCACCGTTGTTAAGGAATCAAGAGTAAATCATCTCTTAGATTTGCTCGATAGTCGTTACCCAACCATAAAGTTTACTATCAAATCAGAAAATGAAGAACAAACGCTGCCCTTTCTGGATTTTAATATTACGCGTGACGGCCGAAAAATTAAATTTTCGATACATAGAAACTCGACAACAACAGATAGATATATCACTAAAGATTCATTTTGTTCACATCAGAACAAGATCCCAGCGTTTAGATCGATGATATATCGTATGTGTCGATTGCCCTTATTACTGGCAGACTATATGAGCATATCGTACATTTAGCTAAAATTAATGGATACGATAAAGCGCTAATGGACAAGTTGATTGCCAAATGCATGCAAAAAATGAAAAGAGAAAGAGCTTCAACCAAAACAGTACAGCAAACAATGACGAATCGCGTGTAACCTTGACAAATGTCCCTATGATTTCCAACCCTCTTAAAAAGGAATTCAGCAAAGCAAATCTGAAGATTGTGCATAACAACACCCACAAGCTTTGCTCATTACTTGGTTCTACGAAAGATCCTTTTTCGTCAAAACAAAAAAGCGGAATTTACCAAGTTAATTGCACAGAATGCGATAAAAAATATATTGGACAAACCAAACGTGCTGTTGAAGTTCGCCTGAAGGAACATGAACGATACATCAAAAACAAAGACATTAACGAAGGGATTGCTGCACATGCATTTGATTTAAACAACATAGGAAGACACTACACGGGATCGCTTATAAATAATTTTAAATTGCTAAAAACAGTGGCTAATCGTATGAATCGTTATTCATGCATATAACGGATAATCTAGTTAATATCGACGATAGCCCAATAAATTCAAGTTTATTTAAATTGGCTAAATAATGTGTTAACGGTTACTTTTATTTTGCATAGATTATTATATATTAAATGTGGTTAACACATAACAGTACAGTAATTTTATATTGACGATAGTCTGATAACAGAATTTTTCGTTTTTATTTAATCCGACTAAATTATATAGAATCAATAAGCCGCTAATTGCTAATGTACTTCAATTTTTTATTTTTTATTCAGTACTTTCATTAGAAGTTTCACGCATAGCGCTGAAGATGGTCGGCAATACCGTCCGAAATGCATTTGTATGTGTTTTAGAATAAAAAATCGTTTTTTTACCATCAAACTCTTGGTTTTTTTTATTCTAAATCAATATTTGCGGTCAATAAGGGAATTTTAATTTTATTTCATTAATCCCACCTTAACCTCAAGTTTTTCGGCCAACATAATTTGACATTTCTTTGCTTCAGTACTTGATAAATTTAACCATGGAGAGGTGCACAATTGTGCAGTGTTTTAAGGTTGTTGAAGCCTTTTACAAAAATGAGCATTCAATCCAAAATTCATTTCGTGCACTTTGTGATTTTTTTGGTCAGCATAATCGACCAAATGGGTCCTCAATCGGGAGAATTGTGCACAAATTTCACCATACCGGGCTTATAGGAAATGTGAAATCACCTGAGCATGCTCGCCCAGTTCGTTCTGTGGAAACATTGCTGTTGTTTGCGATAGTGTGGCGGAAGAGCCATCAACCTTGGCTCGTCGTCGTGCCCAATAATTGAACATCTCACGAACATCATTGATGCGAATTTTGAATAAAGATTTGAATTGACATGATAACAAGGCTCATTTGACTTTAGAACTGAAGCCTGCTGACCATTTCAAGCATCGGCAATACACCGAATGGTTGGTTGAACAGACCAAAGCAAATAGTGTCTTCACAAAGAAAATCATCTTCAGCGACGAGGTACACTTTCACGTCAGTGGATTCGGTAACAAGCAGAATTGCCGCATTTGGGCAAATGACAATGCACGAGCGATTGTTAAAAAGCGGATGTATCCACGAAGAGTGACTGTTTGTTGCGGTTTATGGGCTGACGATGCCATCGGGCCGTACTTCTTCGAAAAGTGTACTTCAATAAGCCAAGAACAATTCAAGAGCTAAAGGATATTATAATTCAACACATTAACGACATTGAACCTCAATTATCTCTCAGAGATATTGAAAATATGGACCATCGGATAGAAGTATGCCAATATGGATAAAATGCTATGAAGACTTTTTGTTACATTTACAATTAGCATTATGCGTTTTGGTTGGACCACCCTATATATATATATATATATATATATATATATATATATATATATATATATATATATATATATATATATATATATATATATATATATATATATATATATCAATATGTACCTGTATATATATAAATATATATATATATATATATATATATATATATATATATATATATATATATATATATTTATTTATATATATATATATATATATATATATATATATATATATATATATATTTATATATATATATATATATATATATATATATATATATATATATATATATATATATATATATCGTAACCCTAGGTTACTAGACTGGCTCTGAGCACTTGTCCCCATAGGGGCTTATGCCAACCCTCGCGTGGCCTCCCTGCTCTGCAAAGATAACCAAGGGACCAAAAAGGCAACTACACACACGAACGGAGATGGCAGCTCCGAGGCGGGACCCAATAAAACTAGAGCAATCAAAAACATATAAAGAAGATAAAAAATACCATAAAAGAAATAAAAAATAATAATGACGACGCAACCAGTGGTTGCAGCCACGACGTTAACATTACATCGAGAGCGGTACTAACGATAACAAAAACGACGATGAATACAATGACAGTGAAGACGGACGAAAAAGGGAGATAAGCAGACAGTCTGGTCGAGAGTGAGATTTATGTGGCGTTCGGGCGTAGCAAAAAAATTATGCGAGCGCCAGAGCGTCCTATTAAGGAAAAGCGGGAAACTCTGCAGGACGCTTCAGGTGTTCGAGAGGTGGAAGGAAATATAAAGTACATCAAAAATTCGATGGTGACTGCTGTGATCGTTACCGACGCAACCGAGGCAAGGTTCGTAAATCCCGACATAATAAATAATCACCTTGAAGCCAACGAGGAGATTATGGCAGGAAAAGAAAAGAGTGACCACACAAATAAAGCGACGTTGTGTGATTGCATCGCCAACGTCTGAAATGTGGCGGAAGTACTGCATTCGGAAACGAAAAGCAATAATCTCTCCCAAGGATTGTTGCAAAGTACAATTGGTGCATAGCGGCACGAAGAAGCAAGGCTATTCCGAAATGCGGGAGATATTCTGAAAAGAATACAATCTGCATGCGACTCTCCAAAAATCAGCAAAGCAGTAAAGATTGGGCTCCTTGAACTAGAGGAGCTCCTAGACTGCATAGGGCATTATTGGAGGAGCTGGTTAAAGGCCGAAGACAAGCAGAAGGCTAAAGAAGCGCTGCGGTGTGATTTAAAGGCCACATGCAAATAGCTCCACCATTGAAAATCAATAAAAGAATGGCACCTAGCCCAAGTGAGAGGGCTCGGGATAAAAGAAGGAAGGAAGAGGCACTTGATGGGTGTAGAGCACTAGATCACGGGTTCCAGATAGTGCCTACAAAAGGAGCGAAGAAAGCCGCAACGAAAATCCTTCAAAAAGTTCCAGAAAGTAAAGTTCGCACGGGCGCCCAACAACAAAAATGACCTGATGTAAAACAGGAGAGACAGAAGCCCTGACAAAGACCCCGGCAGCAGGCACTGCCTGCAAAGCCCCGAGATGGCTGATCCTACGCGGAGGTACTGCGGGACATTAGGGGAAACGTAAGGCCCGAAGACAACACAACCATTATAACATAACGACCAACGCGGTCGGGCCACATACTGGTCGAATTTGGAGCAGAGGCCGACAATAAGGAAGCATTCTGTGGCGCAGTAAAGAAAGTCCTCGGCAAAAGTGCAACTAGAGCCCCGCTCGAGCCGATGGAAACGATCGAAATACGAGACATTGACTGAGTGACGGATCTGGCCGAGGTAGAAGAGGCCATCAAAAGGGAGTTCCCTAGCGTGGGAAGGATCAAAGCGAGACTGACACCAGAAAACAACAGGGGACAACGCATGGCCATAGTTGACTTGAATGAAAAGCACGCTGAACAATTCCTAAACAAGGGAAAAGTGCAAAGAGGGTGGGTTGTCTGTAGGATACGGTGAAGAGCAATGCCTCTTCAATGTGTCGAATTCCTTGGCTACGGTCACACAACACAAATATGTTAAGAACCTGATAGGAGTTCCCTGTGCAACAAATGTGGTGGAATGGGACATAAAAGAAAAGAGTGCACGAAGGAGGCACATTATATTCTTTGCAAGGATGCTGATCCAAGACCTGATGTTGGTCACATCTTGGGATCATGAAAATGCCGGGTTTTCCAGGAAGCCCTAGCTAAGGCAAAATTAGAACTTCGATGAACTGCATCCTGCAGCTATACCTACACCGCAGTTCAACCAGCCAAAACCTGCTTGAACAGTTTGCGAGGGACATGAAAGCCGACTTCACCATGATAAAAGTCGTGCATTATGGTATCCTGATCAAGCTGGTACTGCCGCCATCTGGGTTCGAAATAGTGATTTCCAGGCAGAGAGCTGCTGACGTGGGGATGGTTTTGTGTGGGTTCAGTGCTCAGGTATCACCTTATTTAGTACGTACCTAACGCCGAACGAATCGATATCATCTCAACGTGCTCGTTGGGGGAGACTTCAACGCTAAAGCAATCGAATGGGGCGTGCCTCAAACAGATCCGCGGGGAAAACTGATTTTAGGAATCGCGGCCAGGATGGCGCTTGTCGTCCTGAACACTGGAAATACGCCAACTTTCCGCCGTATTGGCTGTGAAGGAACCATACCGGATGTTACATTCACCTCGGAGCCCTTAGTACGGAGGATATACAACTGGAGGGTATTAGAGAAGCTTGGTACCCTACGGAAACCTTGCATACATGATGCGGAAAAGATGGACGAGATAGTCCGAGCACTCTTTCCCGCCCTTCTCGTCCGTCTTGATGCTGTCCATAGTAAAACAGCAGTCGAGTGTCCACTCTTCACACAGCTGGAACTGGAAGAGGCAGTCCTTTCGTTGAAAGCGAGGAAGGTTTCAGGTCCAGATGGTGTTCCAGCTGAGGTGCTGCGGCTTGTCGATCACCACTGTCCTGATTTGCTGCTCAGTACATTCAACGCTTGCCTAAGGGACGGGAGTTTTCCGGTACGATGGAAAGTGGCGAGGCTCGTGCTGATCAGCAAGAGGAAGGGAAATCCCGAATCGTCATCTGCATACCGTCCGTTATGCATGCTTGACACAACTGGAAAAGTGCTAGAGAAACTCATCAAGGGAAGACTCACTGACGCGATCCGTGCTGCTGGGGACCTATCTCCTCGGCAGTACGGCTTTGGAGTAGGACGTTCTACCATTGATGCGATTGAAGAGGTGGTGAACGCGGTCCAAAAGGCATAGGCATATAGTCGCACCAAGCGACGGATCGTCCTGTTGGTGACACTCGACGTCACGAACGCCTTCAACTCCGCTAGATGGGTGGATATTCTGGATACACTGGAAAATCCTTTTCGAGTTCCAGAATATCTAATGCGGCTTTTGAGGAACTACCTAAAGGACCGAAGCCTGCTCTACGCTACGATACAGGGCCAACGAAGGATGGGAATTACATAGAGTGTTGCCCAGGGATCTATCCTTGATCCGGACCTATGGACCGTGTCTGACGGCGGGTTCCTGAGACTCGAGATGCCCGATGAGTCACGCTTTGTCAGCTATGGGCATGATGTTTCACCAGCGAATCTTTTGGTTTGAAATTTGCAATCAATTAATGCGGTTTAAATCAAGGCTTGTCCTTCTTGGAGATAGTCTACTGAGGTGTGATTCCTCCAATTTGAAGCACAAATTGCTTGGTCCAGAATAGCAATAAAGCAAACAACATTCGCTAATTTATTGTTAGCGCCTTAAGTGACTTGATAATTCCTTTAAAGTTCCTTCCTTTAAAGGAAGCCTTAATCGACAGATTATCGATTTCTGAAGAAGAAAAATTTAAAACAGGTTTTCGCTTAACTATTTTTGGGTGACATTCAGTCTTCTACAATTTTACGTGATATGCGAACTAAAAATTAAGGTCACCTGAATGAAAACGTAATTAAGACTCTTTGACTTTAACGTCTTCTACATTATATACAGGCAGTATCAGCTTGTTAGACAGGAACATTAGACCAGATGGCTTCGTGTGCAGATAAAATCAATGAGATTCCTACTGTAAATTCTATTTATTCAATATCAACACCTAGTGTTTCAAATAGTAATTCTGCGGTTCGTTATTCAGTTAACCAATCTGATACTGATTCACTTAAGGACCCAGCTCAATTGTTTATGAATTTTTCTGTTTAGGTTCAATCACTTTTAAAAAAAATGACTAAGAATAATCGTTCGAGATGTTCAAGCAAGGATCGTAAATTTAATAAAATCTTAAATAAAAGAATTTCATCGACGGATAACAATGTAACCATTTATTATAATCATAAACGATTTGGTTTTAATGCATACAAATGTGTTAAATCTTGAAAATTTTCAGACTTTCTTTAAAAAGTAAACCATCTTTAAACTGAAAAGTTTTCCCGCGGAGATGACAGTGGGTAAAGCTAAATTGAATAGCCGTCTTGGTATTCCCAATCCTCTGAAAGGATTGATTTTCTTAATCGACACAGAATCTGAAGATTCATTGACCACCCATTAGAAACAAAAAATCTTCACTTGATAGTAGTTTCTTCTTAACTGCTACTAACAATACTCGAATAAAACCGTTTGATTACAACCAATTTCAAGTTAGTTTTTTTCCCCTTAGAACATACGTTTGGGATTTCATTATCGTTGGTGTCGTTAAACAAAAACATATGCAGAACGAGTGGAGCCAATCAATTAGCTACAGTGCAAAAACTATAGAGGCATATCACTAAATTGTATGGCGTACAAAATATTTTCCAAGATCTTAGAAGATAAAATCTGGATCATACGCCAACACTTTATTGGGGAGTGTCAAGGCAGCTTTAGAACAGGTAGATGGACAAAAGACCAGTGGTTTACAGTGTTCAGTGGTTTCAAGTACCCACTTGTACTTGTAAAAGTATAACATAGTGGTATACCAAATATTTGTTGAGTTTGACCAAGCACACGACAGTATTCATCGTAACGTGCTTTACCAAATAATGCTTTACTTTGGTATCCCTGCCAAATTAGTACGTCTTAACAAATGTCAATGACGTTGACAACCTCCCAAGTCCGCATCAATAATCAACTCATCGACAACTTTGACACAAATTTCGGACTACAGCAGGGAGATGAGCTGGCCTCATTGCTATACAAGTTAACAACACCTTCCCACAAGCTCAGCATTTCATCTGGTTGGCTAGGTATTCGGTCACGTTGCTGTATTTTGCTTACAGCAACGTGACCGAATACCTAGCCAACCAGATGAAATTCATCGGAGTTCAAGCCATGGGAACATCAACCATTTAACTTTTTCCATGATTCGGGAAAATTCAGCATAAACATTTTTATCACATAAAATGAATTGTACTTGCAATGTAACTTCTCAGTCTGTTTTTAAATTCTATGCGATCATTAAAGAATTGTACCGATTGTGTTGTAAATATATTTTTTAAACTTTACTTTACGGGATTAATTAATTGGCGCCCGAGCAGGGACCGCGAAGCTTGTCGTGAAAATTTACTGGAGAACGAAGCCTTTCCTGAGACTGAGAAAGTGATCCAGCAATGAATCAAATAGTGCGAGAATAACATTTATTATTTAAAAGTACCGCCGCGAATTAAAAGCGCCCCGAAATAAAATAGAAACGGTCGTTATTCGTAAAGTGGTTCCAGTATGACGTCGCCCCCTTAGTAAGGCAGGACACCAAGCCTGTCCAAAAAGGAATACAGTCAATTAGAGCAGCTAAGCGGTCAACAAATCTAATGGAGGATACCCTGGAGGATAATAATCAAATTACCGCAGTAAAAGGAGAAAAATCCATTGGCACCACCTAAAGGTCAGGACACATCCGGAAGCAGCAGCGATATCTAAATCCAGGAATCTCCACCACCCAGATGGAAGCAAATCCCTATCTCCTGATATTGTAAGCCTTCCACTGTTTTTTTCTTTCAAAATATTTGCAATTTAAATTTAAACATTTGCTATTTTTATATTAAAAATAAGCATTAGCAATTTTCCAATTAAAAACAAATACTTGCGAATTCTAATCCATTCCAACTGAATACACTTACATACACACATATATATATATATATATATATATATATATATATATATATATATATACACATATATATATAAATATATATATATATATATATATATATATATATATATATAGATATACATATATATATATATATATATATATATATATATATATATATATATATATATATATACATATATATATATATATATATATATATATATATATATATATATATACATATATATATATATATATATATATATATATATATATATATATATATATATATGTATATATATATATATATATATATTTATATATATATCTATATATACATATAAACATATATATATATATATATATATATATATATATATATATATATATATATATATATATATATATATATATATATTTATAGTCAATAACTTTGTTTATTTGATATCCGCAGGCCAATCCTCTTTTTTCTTTAAAAGCCGTCGGGCCTTGCTTAGTTGTGTGAGCAGACGCGTTTCGACTACTTTGAGTCATCTTCAGTGTCTAAAGGATGTGTTGAAGGGAGCGACTTTATATAGTCGTAGGATGGGTAATTAGCGAATAGGTAATTAGCGGATGGGTAATTAGCGGTTGGGTAATTAGCGGATGGGTAATTAGTGGATAGGTAATGAGGTCAGGAAGTAAATTACTCAATTATGCCACGTAGGGGGATATTATGTTTTTGTTTTTTTGCTTGTTGGCTGTCCGTTTGTTCTGTTTCATCTCGTTTCCGTTTTCGTCTAAGAGTGTGGTCTAGGACTGAGAAAATTGCGTCGGAATTAGTAACAAGTTGTTCGTTGATAATGTCACCGTCTGTCTTTCTATGTTTATAAATTTCAAGCCTTTCTAGGATGTCAAGTCTTGGTCCTTTGTTTTGTTTGTGTAGCAATTTCATAGAGTTTGTCATAGCATCAGGCTCATGTGCGTGGTTTTGTAGGTGCGTCGCATAATTGGAGTCTGCCTTGTTGTATAAGAAAGATCGTAGGTGCTCTTTGTATCTTGTCGTTAGTTTTCGTGTTGTCCTTCCTATATATACCATGTCGCAGTCCTTGCATGTCAGTTTGTATATGCCGCTGCCTTCGTATATCGATGTGTCATTCAGTTTTGGCTTCAGTTTGTTTCCAATGTTGTTGTTCGTTTTGAATGCAGTTTGCAATTTGTATTTCCTAAGGAAGTTTGATAGTTTGTATGTCTCTTTGCCTACGTATGTTAACGATACCCACTGTTGGTCGTTCTTATGAGTTTCCGTCGGTTGGCGTTCCTGTTTTTGTTTGTACTGTGTGACTAGTTTGTCAATGTCGCATTGTTTGTATCCGTTATTATTAGCTATTCTGTAAATGTTGTTTAGTTCGTTGGAGTAGTTAGTAGGAGTCATGGGGATGGAGTGAAGCCTCTGCACCATTGATCTGTACGCTGCTAGCTTATGTTGTGCGGGGTGGTTAGATGTTTCATGTATGGTATGATCAGTTGTGGTTGGTTTTCTGTATATTTTGTAGTCCAATCGTGTTTGTTCACGTGTCACAGTTAGGTCCATATAGTTGAGTTGTCCGTTTGTTTCTTTTTCCATAGTGAACTTTATATTCGGGTGAATTTCATTCATATAGGCAAGTAGTTTGTCTTGTTTATTTTCTTGTGAGTCAATAACAATGAAACAGTCATCCACATATCGTCTGTAAAATATTACATTGAATCTTTTGACAACTTTGGGTATAAAGACTTCTTCCAAAGATTGTAAGAATATTTCTGACATTATTGAGGACATTGGATGTCCCATACCCAGACCGTCTTTGGCAATGTATGTGTTGCTATTGAACTTAAAATAGTTCTGTTTGATTGTGGTCTTTATGAGATTGAGTATTTGATCTGTGAATTGTCGGCTGTTGTTGAATGAAAGTTTTTCTTTTAGTATGGCCAGTGTTTCATCGACAGGGATAGACGTATAGAGGTTGGTGATGTCTAATGATAAAAGTTGACAGTTTTCAGTCAATTTTAAAGAAGTGGTAGAATTTGCTAGCTCGCGGCTGTTCTTTAATGCGTATTTGTCGTCAAGGTGCACGACATCAGCCATTATCGTTGCCAAGTACCGTGCTAATTGGTATGCAGGAGCTGGGCGGTAGTTGACGACAGGACGGATAGGAATATTGGGTTTGTGGAGCTTAGGTTGTGCTTTAAGGGGTGGTGTGCATGGATTTGGGTTTATGTAGCGTTGCTTAGTATTAGGAGGAATAATTAGTGGGGATTGTATAATGGCGGTACGTAAGTCCGCTTGGAACCTATTGGTGGGGTCTTTGTTTACCAGTTTGTAGCCGTTGGCGTTAATGAAGTCTATTGTTTTTTGTACATAGTCCGTTGTTTTTAGGATCACCGTTGTATGTCCTTTGTCAGCCTTCGTCACTGTTAGTAGGTTATCCGTTAGCTTTGTCTGAATGTGTCTTAATATCTTATGGTCTTCGTGGAAATCCGTTTTGTTTATGCTAGTGCGTATTTTTTGTAGTATGTCTACTGCAGTATGTCTTGCATGTGTCTGTTGTTCCTGCGGCAGTTTGTTAATGGCTAGTTCAGTGTCGATTACTAGTTGTTCTAGGTCTTTGTTGCGGTTTGTATTATGTAAGTTGTGTTTCAGTCCCTTATTTAATAGCTCCATTTCTTGTGTCGTAAAAGGCGTATCTGATAGGTTTACAGTCCGTGGATAGAAAGTTCTGTTCGCTGGTGTGGTCATTTTGTTTTGTTTTTTCATCAATTTGTCAAGTTTTTTCGTCATGGTCTCATATTTAGTTTTGAGCTGAATATCAACGTTTTGCCTCACGTCATTATAAAACTGTAGAAAGTTTTCAGTTTGTATAGTGTTAGTTAATTGTAAGTGTGAGTGTAGTAGTTGTCGGTTGATTTCGTCCTTTTTTATGTACAGTGTTCTTATTTCGTTTTTAATGCGGAGCATCTGTGCGCTACGTTGTGTGTTACGTGCAGCGATTGTGTTTTGTTTTATCACGATTCTTGCAAATGCTGGTGTAATGTTGTTTTTCAAGCACTGTTTGTTGAACCATATGTTTGCTATTGTTTGATGAAGTTTTAGGGTACGGTATTGGAAGGAACGCAACAGTTTTGCCTGGCTGGCAGTGTTGTAGTCAATAACTTTGTTTATTTGATATCCGCAGGCCAATCCTCCTGTTGCGTTCCTTCCAATACCGTACCCTAAAACTTCATCAAACAATAGCAAACATATGGTTCAACAAACAGTGCTTGAAAAACAACATTACACCAGCATTTGCAAGAATCGTGATAAAACAAAACACAATCGCTGCACGTAACACACAACGTAGCGCACAGATGCTCCGCATTAAAAACGAAATAAGAACACTGTACATAAAAAAGGACGAAATCAACCGACAACTACTACACTCACACTTACAATTAACTAACACTATACAAACTGAAAACTTTCTACAGTTTTATAATGACGTGAGGCAAAACGTTGATATTCAGCTCAAAACTAAATATGAGACCATGACGAAAAAACTTGACAAATTGATGAAAAAACAAAACAAAATGACCACACCAGCGAACAGAACTTTCTATCCACGGACTGTAAACCTATCAGATACGCCTTTTACGACACAAGAAATGGAGCTATTAAATAAGGGACTGAAACACAACTTACATAATACAAACCGCAACAAAGACCTAGAACAACTAGTAATCGACACTGAACTAGCCATTAACAAACTGCCGCAGGAACAACAGACACATGCAAGACATACTGCAGTAGACATACTACAAAAAATACGCACTAGCATAAACAAAACGGATTTCCACGAAGACCATAAGATATTAAGACACATTCAGACAAAGCTAACGGATAACCTACTAACAGTGACGAAGGCTGACAAAGGACATACAACGGTGATCCTAAAAACAACGGACTATGTACAAAAAACAATAGACTTCATTAACGCCAACGGCTACAAACTGGTAAACAAAGACCCCACCAATAGGTTCCAAGCGGACTTACGTACCGCCATTATACAATCCCCACTAATTATTCCTCCTAATACTAAGCAACGCTACATAAACCCAAATCCATGCACACCACCCCTTAAAGCACAACCTAAGCTCCACAAACCCAATATTCCTATCCGTCCTGTCGTCAAATACCGCCCAGCTCCTGCATACCAATTAGCACGGTACTTGGCAACGATAATGGCTGATGTCGTGCACCTTGACGACAAATACGCATTAAAGAACAGCCGCGAGCTAGCAAATTCTACCACTTCTTTAAAATTGACTGAAAACTGTCAACTTTTATCATTAGACATCACCAACCTCTATACGTCTATCCCTGTCGATGAAACACTGGCCATACTAAAAGAAAAACTTTCATTCAACAACAGCCGACAATTCACAGATCAAATACTCAATCTCATAAAGACCACAATCAAACAGAACTATTTTAAGTTCAATAGCAACACATACATTGCCAAAGACGGTCTGGGTATGGGACATCCAATGTCCTCAATAATGTCAGAAATATTCTTACAATCTTTGGAAGAAGTCTTTATACCCAAAGTTGTCAAAAGATTCAATGTAATATTTTACAGACGATATGTGGATGACTGTTTCATTGTTATTGACTCACAAGAAAATAAACAAGACGAACTACTTGCCTATATGAATGAAATTCACCCGAATATAAAGTTCACTATGGAAAAAGAAACAAACGGACAACTCAACTATATGGACCTAACTGTGACACGTGAACAAACACGATTGGACTACAAAATATACAGAAAACCAACCACAACTGATCATACCATACATGAAACATCTAACCACCCCGCACAACATAAGCTAGCAGCGTACAGATCAATGGTGCAGAGGCTTCACTCCATCCCCATGACTCCTACTAACTACTCCAACGAACTAAACAACATTTACAGAATAGCTAATAATAACGGATACAAACAATGCGACATTGACAAACTAGTCACACAGTACAAACAAAAACAGGAACGCCAACCGACGGAAACTCATAAGAACGACCAACAGTGGGTATCGTTAACATACGTAGGCAAAGAGACATACAAACTATCAAACTTCCTTAGGAAATACAAATTGCAAACTGCATTCAAAACGAACAACAACATTGGAAACAAACTGAAGCCAAAACTGAATGACACATCGATATACGAAGGCAGCGGCATATACAAACTGACATGCAAGGACTGCGACATGGTATATATAGGAAGGACAACACGAAAACTAACGACAAGATACAAAGAGCACCTACGATCTTTCTTATACAACAAGGCAGACTCCAATTATGCGACGCACCTACAAAACCACGCACATGAGCCTGATGCTATGACAAACTCTATGAAATTGCTACACAAACAAAACAAAGGACCAAGACTTGACATCCTAGAAAGGCTTGAAATTTATAAACATAGAAAGACAGACGGTGACATTATCAACGAACAACTTGTTACTAATTCCGACGCAATTTTCTCAGTCCTAGACCACACTCTTAGACGAAAACGGAAACGAGATGAAACAGAACAAACGGACAGCCAACAAGCAAAAAAACAAAAACATAATATCCCCCTACGTGGCATAATTGAGTAATTTACTTCCTGACCTCATTACCTATCCACTAATTACCCATCCGCTAATTACCCAACCGCTAATTACCCATCCGCTAATTACCTATTCGCTAATTACCCATCCTACGACTATATAAAGTCGCTCCCTTCAACACATCCTTTAGACACTGAAGATGACTCAAAGTAGTCGAAACGCGTCTGCTCACACAACTAAGCAAGGCCCGACGGCTTTTAAAGAAAAAAAAAAAAAATATATATTTATATATATATATATATATATATATATATACATATATGTATAAATATATATATGTATATATATATATATATATATATATATATATATATATATATATATATATATATATATCTCTATTTTATTCTCGCATTCTAATTGGAGATCTATGTGACAAATATGATTAAGTGAAGTGAAAAATTGTGATTGTTGTGGCAACATCTTCGAAGTTACATTCAATTTAAAAATTGTTCTTGCGTGAAAATTCGTTTCCTTTTTCAAACGAAAATCTATAATCTGCTGAACTTTTCCGCTCTTGGTTTAAAAATCGATTAATCCTTAGTACTTATTCCATACGGTGAATTTGTGTGTCAGTAAACTTGTCGAATCCCTTTTTCTAAATGGCTAACGAATATAATCTTATCAGACCCTCTCGTCTCAAATTCGGTGCAGATCCACCGAATCCACCGCCGGTGCCCCCTGTCGCACCAAATAATACACCCCGAAATCAAGTTGCAGGAGATGAAATGCGCCATATAATCGCGCAAATAGTCGCAACTACCCTCCAAACGCAGAGTAGGCAAATATTTAATTCCCTGCTTTACCGGCTTCGGATATTAACAATGATGTTGATGTCCCAATCAACGTTGGAGTAGACCGGAATCTTACAGATATGCATAAAATACCCGACGTTGTGAAAAGTCTAGGGGACTTTTCCGGAAATCCAGGAGAGTTCAACTCCTGGAGAAAATCGGTCGACCGTTTCTTGAGAATATACGAACATTTGAAGGGATCACCAAAACACTATGGTATCCTTTCGGTAATTCGGACTAAGGTAGTGGGGCACGTCGATATCGCCCTCGAATCGTACAACACTCCCCTTAATTGGGAGAAAATCTCAAGGTGCCTGACACTGCATTACGCAGATAATTGCGACCTTGGTACGCTCGAGTACCAAATGACCACCTTGGTCCAAGGTACCGATTCCATCCCGGAGTTCTACCAAACGGTGTACCATCATCTGTCCCTTATTTTAAATAAGCTTGGATCCTTAGATTTAAATCAGGACCAACTTAATGTAATGACCCAATCATATAGGGACAAGGCAGATACCTTTTTGAGAGAACTTAGAGGCAACCTCCCTAGGATTCTCAGCATCCGGAAGCCTGTGGACTTACCGCAGGCCTTACGTCTTTGCCTAAAGCTTCAGAATATTGACTTCCGTTCCCAGCATGCAACCAATTCACAGTACCGAATGCTGAAACATTCAGAGCACGCACCACCAGTACCACCAAGGAGACAAATCGCAAATGTTCGTAATCCAGTCCCAATACCAGCACCAAGATGACTATTTCATCCATAGCTAGTGAACAACCCGCTAGCTCCACAGCCACTCCATTTCTATAACCAGCAATCACCTCGATTTTTCAATCAACAAGTACCCCAATTCTTTTGTTAACAGGTACCTCGATTCCTTAGCCAGCAACCACCCCCTTTTGCTCCGAATCCAAGACAATTGCTTTCTAAATCCAATAGACCGGAACCAATGGACGTAGATTAAAGTATTTGATCTCGCAACGCAAACTATATCAATAGACCTCGTATTGAATACGGATTTGGGCAGAAAAGACCACAAAACACACCGAATTTTCCTAACAACTACCAACGAACCCATTTTACGACCAACAACTATAACATAGAAGCATAAATTCACGAGGAACTGTTTGGTAACCCAGGACTAGCCGACGAGGAAGGTTTCCTAGACTGCTTACAGCAAGGCGACACCGAACCTTTTCCGACGGATCTGAACGATCGACAACAGACGGACTAGAATGACAATAACCCTCCTGATATAAACAGTGAGACTCACAACCCGAATGCAGACATGACCGACCATCTAGATGGCGCATATTTTTTAGATTGAAGCGCTCTTCTTAGATTGAGAAGTGGAGAGCAACTGAAATTTGTCGTAGATACCGGTTCAAACAAAAACTATATCCAACCACGCCATATAAATATGACTATTGATAACGAAGTCAAGAGAAGAACGGAACATCTATATAAAACAACTACAAACAAACTAATAAACCTACTCAACCGTTTTCCCAACCTTCTCACCGATCCTGACGAGAGCCTGACCTTCACCACCAGATTTAAAGGCGAGATACAGAAAACATCAAATGATCCCGTCTATTCAAAGTCATATCCCTATCCAATGGCTCTGAAGGACGAAATCGAAAAAAAAGTAAGAAAGTTACTCACCGACGGGATCATTAGACCACCGAGATCTCCATACAATTCTCCTGTATGGATTGTTAATAAAAAGGAAGCCGCATCGGGCGAAAAAAATACCGAATGGTGGTGGACTACCGCTAATTGAATTCCATCACCATCCCCGATAGGTACCCTATACCTGAGATAAGCGAAGTGTTATCTAATCTTGGAAAAAATGAGTTCTTTTCCATTATAGATCTCAAGAGTGGTTTTCACCGAATCCCCCTCAAAGAGTCCGACATCGAAAAAATAGCTTTTTCCATAAATAATGGTAATTACGAGTACACTCGCTTACCTTTTGGGCTAAAAAATGCCCCTTCGATATTTCAAAAGGCTCTAGATGATGTTTTACGCAACGAAATAGGGAAACGTTGTTACATATACATCGATGACATGATAGTCTTTGACAACAATGAAGCAGGGCATCTCCGAAATTTGGAAAAGGTATTTGAAATTTTGCAAGCAGCAAATCTAAAGATCCAGCTCGACAAGTGTGAGTTCTTACACGAAGAAATAGAGTTCTTGGT
Source organism: Odontomyia ornata (assembly GCA_963969285.1). Lineage (NCBI taxonomy): Eukaryota > Metazoa > Arthropoda > Insecta > Diptera > Stratiomyidae > Odontomyia > Odontomyia ornata. The sequence continues at coordinate 31,744,510 of OZ017743.1, forward strand.
GTTTATTGTCGGAAAATATGGCATTAAAACAAACCCAAAAGCGATTGTTGACTTTCCACCTCCGAAGACACTGAGGGATCTGCGCTCCTTCCTTGGAATGTCAGGCTACTACCGACGCTTCATGCGTGATCACGCCAAAATTGCAAAGCCCCTGACATCCCTCTTACGAGGGGAGGATGGACGTACGTCCAAATACCTTTCCAAGAAAAAATTAATACATCTGGACCAAGCCGCACTGAATGCTCTCCAAAAATTCAGTAATCTCTAAAGAAGTAATTTAAGCCCATCCTGACTTTAACAAACCTTTCGAACTTACTACTGACGCCTCCAAATACGCCATAGGTGCCGTGCTCTCCCAGGAAAATAGGCCAATTATCTTTCTATCTAGAACCCTTTCAAAAACAGAAGAAAATTTCGCTGCAAACGAGAACGAAATGCTGGCAATTATCTGGGCCTTGAAATCTTTGCGAAGTTATCTTTACGGATCACGCTAAGCAATAATATATACCGATCATCAACCCCTAACGTACACTTTGAGCAGTAAGAATACAAACGGAAAGATGAAACGATGGAAGACTATTCTTGAGGAACATAATCATCAACTCCAATATAAACCGGGTAAAGAGAACAAAGTGGCTGACGCCCTTTTGAGACCACCTCAAACCAACGAATTAAACTCCCTCACAGCAACCCAACACAGTGACAATAGTTCCTCTCACAACCTAATCTCTACCGTAGAAACGCCTGTAAATGTCTTCAGGAATCAACTTATTCTCAAAATAGGCCAGGAAGATAGCTATCAAATCACCCATCCACTCGACAATTATATAAGACATACTATCAAAAAGCCCAACTATTCTCCTTCTAACCTTATAGATATCTTCAAAAGATACCTTAACCCAAATATTGTTAACGGACTGTTAACGAACGAAGAAACCATGGGCAAAATCCAGGAAATATATCCTCTTCATTTCAGCAGCTATCGTATAAGATTTACACAGAAGCTGGTTGAAGACATAATTAGTGAGGTCGAGCAGGAGGAAAAAATCTTAGCGACCCACCGCAGAGCACACTGCAACGCTGAAGAAAATCGTCTCCAACTGCTGGAAAATTTCTACTTTCCCCAAACCCCTTCTAAAATCAAAAATTTATTAAAACGCTGCACGACCTGGAAATTCAGCAAATATGATAGACATCCTAATAAGCCCCTTTTGTTCTCTACACAAATTCCAAAATACCCAAGACACACTGTCCACCTAGACCTCTTTATCACCGAAAAAAAAATATGTCCTTACCGCAATCGACAAATTCAGCAAATTTGCGCAGGCTAAAATTGTCGCCTCAAAGTCAATTGGAGACATAAGGCAACCACTCTTAGACATCTTGTATTTCTTCCGTATCCCGGTAAATATCGACATCGATAACGAGTGAGCCCTCACGTCAATATCTTTAACATCCCTAATGGAGGACGACCACCAAATCAAAGTTTACAGGACCCCGGCTTACAAAAGCGAAGCAAATGGCCAGATCGAAAGATGGCATTCCACTTTGGCTGAAATCAGGTCTTGCCTCTGAAAAGATGGCCCCCCTCGCTAATTTCAGGAGCTACTAGATAGTTCCGTGAACGAGTATAATAATTCGATTCATTCCACTACCGGGAAAAAACCTATAGAACTGTATTTTGGCTGAATCCCCAACATAACCCGTGAAGAGTTCGAAAAGGTGCGCTTGTCAAACATGGACAAAATAAAGCATAAACAGGATAAAGATTTAGAGTATCACATTAGAAAAAGACGCCCACTAAAGCAGTACGAGATAGGAGAAATAGTATATGTTAAACAAAAAAAAAACGGTTAGGATCTAAATTAACCCCACGTTATCGTCAGAAAGTTGTTAAAGAAAACCAAAACACTACCATACTAACAGAATTAGGCAAACTCATTCATAAGGATAGAATTAAAAGCTTAAAAATTGGTACTCCTTTTCAGATTTTTTCTCGGCACTACTCAGGCAAACGTCCAGATATTAGATTTTTCAAATGCCTACATCGCTACCTTCAATCTCGGATGTACAAAATTACGAAACGGAAACTATAAACTAATACATATTATCGATCTAGACCAATACTCGAAACTAGTAGACGAAATCAACGGTTTACTGAACCTTGCAACTACCAGACACCATCCCCTTTCCCACTTCCTAATGCATGAGGCTCAGCAGATTGCAAATATGATCAACAACCTTAAATCGCGGAAGATCAAAAGATCGATCGATGCCATTGGCACAGCCTGGAAGTGGATAGCTGGGGCCCCCAATAAAGAGGATTTTGTCACAATAACACAGAAAATCTCAAATGTTTTAGAAAATAATGACAAACAAGTAATTATCAACAAACTGTACAACGAACGATTGAATAACATTACTGCAATAACAAATACCATCCAAGAAATGATTAAATCAAATGATAAAATTAAAGGTAACCTTGTAATCGATTTGCAGTTTGTAATGATTTAAAAGTTTACGTCCGAACGCGGAACCGACCTCTCATCGGTTCTAGACGTTAAGTCTGAGTAGTGCCAACGGATGTTACCAACCGATCAACCAATCCGTGCACCGTAACCCATTCACTCGGTGGCTGCTTGTCGGCCAGCTAGATCGGAGAGGATTTCGGTCGCGGGTCTCCGAATGGGTTACGCTCATTTAAATATTTCAGCCACCTATACACGCCCGTTTTCAAACGCGTTACAAAACAAAACCATACGGAGAGGAAACCTATTCTACGTTACTCCGTATTTCTTCCTTTATCAGTCCAAGATCAAAATCTAATTTTTACTTCGTGTTCCCGAATTTCCGACGTGGTACCGAAAAGTATGCTACGTTAACCCATCCCGACGAAAGCTACGTTAAAGAAAAATCAAAAACAACTAAGGTACCGCGTACCGCGCACGACGCAAAACCGACCTCAGCGGATTTTTTTCAAACCCTACCCTCGCGACGGCATACTTACCCTGCACCTCATTTCCCGCTAAAAAGCAGAACTACTGGAAAGGAAAGTCGTTGTTAGTGTTTACCAATTCATTTTCGTCTTTATTTTTTTATTCTTTAAAGAGAAATCCTGAGAAAATAGTTTTAAAATTATAGTTCTTTCCAACTGAATTATCAAAGTTTAAAAATTATCTACTGGTATCATGTAAAAATTCTCTCAAATCGCATTCATTAATATTTAAGGTATATATACATGCATGAGTTGCCGTCTACCCTTCTATAACTCATGAGACTAGGAATCGATTGTTCAATAAAAACATACATTAAATCGAAAAAAAACAATCCATTATTGGTTGTGTTTTAAAGTGTGAAACGTATACGTTTTCTGTTGTTATGCATAACAGTTAAATGGTAGTTAATGGTTGCTAGTATTGTTAGCATGATCCTGAATGTATGTAAGAATTGGCTTGGTGAAATAGAGCCCAGCTCAAATAAATCGTTCATAGATTTTAAAACTCAACATTGAATATACCTTTTAATTCAAATTACAGAAAAATACATTCTATTTAAGAGACCAAATAAAAACGTGAAATCTATCTTTTTGAAACAAAATTGTAATTTTTGAACTTTACTTGTCATGAAATGGTCTGATTTATTTTCATTACTTAATTCATCCTTTTATATCAATTGGAGTTTAAACGTTATTTTAGCCTCACTATTCCCCAAACCGAATCCTTTACTATCTATTTATATTTGCTTCATGATCTGATGACCTTATTCTGAGTTTTTTACATCATATTATTCCCTTAAGATTAATTATCTTCCTTTTAACTTCATCAATGTAATATAATTACTTTTAATTGATATTAACGTGATAGATAAATATACACCTAAGTAAGAAATTATTCGTAATATTGATAAATATATACACGGAGAATTAAAAAAAAAATAATATATTAAAATTAAATAATAGTTGAATCATTATTTATATATAAAACATTAACATTGTCTCCTCGAATATTAATATGTAATTTAATATTATTATATTATGCAACATCACATTATGTTTTTTGTTTAATGTTCTTTGTGTTGTTTTCTGTGTTTTTTAAAAGAAAGTGAGACAAAATTTACGTAGGAATAGTGGGAATTGCGCACTTCCAACATTTATATGAAAGACTACATGCTCATCGTGAATATATTTTTTTTTGTTGTTATTATTCCCTCACCTTTTATATAATGTGTTATTAGTTATGGACACTTCATTTATAACATGATGGAATGAATGCAGGGAAATTCAAGTATGACCTGAATTGTTTAAAACTTATTTTTCAGTTAAGTTATTAGTGAAAGCAGCTTTATAAATAGTTCTTTTGTAATATCCTCATCAAACGATCGATGATAAATTGGAATACGTTAGCCAAATGCAATTAGTATCGTTTCCTATTTCGTTGGGATGAATCTAGAATTCTAGATATTTGATATTGCTTCTTAATTAGAACGAGCGAATGTTAGCAAAATTGAAATTTCAATTAAGGTCTCTTTTGGAAATCAAGTTGTACTCATGTATTTCATATCATCAATGATCATATCTCTATTCAATAAGTCTAATGTTGCGAACAAGAGGCTCAAATTTCATACTGCCGCCATAAATAAAACTGACTTATTTGGGTCCTTTAGTATGTGTTACTGAATCTAAGGTTCTTTCTGGTTAAGTCTTTAAGCTAATTCTTTTAAAACGAATAAGTCGGAAACATTAAAATTTTGAAAAAAAAATTTGAATCTGTCTTTACTATTGTAGCTTACTCTTAACCGACTCGTCAATTTTGATTAACACGTTTTAGATGTATAGTTTATGTGTATGCATGTTTGTGTGGTGTAAAAGTTTACGCCCGAACGCGGAACCGACCTCTCATCGGTTCTAGACGTTAAGTCTGAGTAGTGCCAACGGATGTTACCAACCGATCAACCAATCCGTGCACCGTAACCCATTCACTCGGTGGCTGCTTGTCGGCCAGCTAGATCGGAGAGGATTTCGGTCGCGGGTCTCCGAATGGGTTACGCTCATTTAAATATTTCAGCCACCTATACACGCCCGTTTTCAAACGCGTTACAAAACAAAACCATACGGAGAGGAAACCTATTCTACGTTACTCCGTATTTCTTCCTTTATCAGTCCAAGATCAAAATCTAATTTTTACTTCGTGTTCCCGAATTTCCGACGTGGTACCGAAAAGTATGCTACGTTAACCCATCCCGACGAAAGCTACGTTAAAGAAAAATCAAAAACAACTAAGGTACCGCGTACCGCGCACGACGCAAAACCGACCTCAGCGGATTTTTTTCAAACCCTACCCTCGCGACGGCATACTTACCCTGCACCTCATTTCCCGCTAAAAAGCAGAACTACTGGAAAGGAAAGTCGTTGTTAGTGTTTACCAATTCATTTTCGTCTTTATTTTTTTATTCTTTAAAGAGAAATCCTGAGAAAATAGTTTTAAAATTATAGTTCTTTCCAACTGAATTATCAAAGTTTAAAAATTATCTACTGGTATCATGTAAAAATTCTCTCAAATCGCATTCATTAATATTTAAGGTATATATACATGCATGAGTTGCCGTCTACCCTTCTATAACTCATGAGACTAGGAATCGATTGTTCAATAAAAACATACATTAAATCGAAAAAAAACAATCCATTATTGGTTGTGTTTTAAAGTGTGAAACGTATACGTTTTCTGTTGTTATGCATAACAGTTAAATGGTAGTTAATGGTTGCTAGTATTGTTAGCATGATCCTGAATGTATGTAAGAATTGGCTTGGTGAAATAGAGCCCAGCTCAAATAAATCGTTCATAGATTTTAAAACTCAACATTGAATATACCTTTTAATTCAAATTACAGAAAAATACATTCTATTTAAGAGACCAAATAAAAACGTGAAATCTATCTTTTTGAAACAAAATTGTAATTTTTGAACTTTACTTGTCATGAAATGGTCTGATTTATTTTCATTACTTAATTCATCCTTTTATATCAATTGGAGTTTAAACGTTATTTTAGCCTCACTATTCCCCAAACCGAATCCTTTACTATCTATTTATATTTGCTTCATGATCTGATGACCTTATTCTGAGTTTTTTACATCATATTATTCCCTTAAGATTAATTATCTTCCTTTTAACTTCATCAATGTAATATAATTACTTTTAATTGATATTAACGTGATAGATAAATATACACCTAAGTAAGAAATTATTCGTAATATTGATAAATATATACACGGAGAATTAAAAAAAAAATAATATATTAAAATTAAATAATAGTTGAATCATTATTTATATATAAAACATTAACATTGTCTCCTCGAATATTAATATGTAATTTAATATTATTATATTATGCAACATCACATTATGTTTTTTGTTTAATGTTCTTTGTGTTGTTTTCTGTGTTTTTTAAAAGAAAGTGAGACAAAATTTACGTAGGAATAGTGGGAATTGCGCACTTCCAACATTTATATGAAAGACTACATGCTCATCGTGAATATATTTTTTTTTTTTGTTATTATTCCCTCACCTTTTATATAATGTGTTATTAGTTATGGACACTTCATTTATAACATGATGGAATGAATGCAGGGAAATTCAAGTATGACCTGAATTGTTTAAAACTTATTTTTCAGTTAAGTTATTAGTGAAAGCAGCTTTATAAATAGTTCTTTTGTAATATCCTCATCAAACGATCGATGATAAATTGGAATACGTTAGCCAAATGCAATTAGTATCGTTTCCTATTTCGTTGGGATGAATCTAGAATTCTAGATATTTGATATTGCTTCTTAATTAGAACGAGCGAATGTTAGCAAAATTGAAATTTCAATTAAGGTCTCTTTTGGAAATCAAGTTGTACTCATGTATTTCATATCATCAATGATCATATCTCTATTCAATAAGTCTAATGTTGCGAACAAGAGGCTCAAATTTCATACTGCCGCCATAAATAAAACTGACTTATTTGGGTCCTTTAGTATGTGTTACTGAATCTAAGGTTCTTTCTGGTTAAGTCTTTAAACTAATTCTTTTAAAACGAATAAGTCGGAAACATTAAAATTTTGAAAAAAAAATTTGAATCTGTCTTTACTATTGTAGCTTACTCTTAACCGACTCGTCAATTTTGATTAACACGTTTTAGATGTATAGTTTATGTGTATGCATGTTTGTGTGGTGTTTATTTTCTATGTTTGGTACTCACTATATGGCCGTGGATGACCGCCGTAATTTGGCTCCTGTAATAGTGGAGTACGACCATTGCTCAATTCTTTGGCAGCTGTGGATAAAGTGTAATCCCAACTTGTATCTGAATCATTTTTTTGTATGCGTTAAGTTTTTCGGGCTTTGCATACTCAATTTTCAAAGTGCAACATCCTGAATATATGTCGCTCCATGAAAATTGTCACGTGCTCTTGTGCTGATTCAAGACTGTCGAATTCAACCATCGTTTGTACTCCATTCTTTTTGAAGATTACAATTCTCTGCACTTGGCCGTGTGGGTGGCAAATCTTGTGTAGAACGTCCACGGTTGCTTTGTGAATTTGCCGCGTTGCTGGTTCTTCGTGTAAGTGAAACCGAATGGTGGAGATCTGAGAATCGAATTTTGGCTGTGCCGTCAGTTGTTTATTTTAGATTCGAGCGTAGAAGACGTCGTGCCTAGCGCTTCTGTTAATCGCGAATAGAACAACTTAAACCGGAACTAGCGCCACGAACAAGTCCCCACATCGGCTGAGTGAGAGCGTACTTTCTTAACCTAATCTAGTCCTCGAATCAAATCAGTACGTAGCCTGTCGTTATCTTGGTGCACTAGTGCACTGTTGTCTTTTGCTGACGAGCGCTACCTAGCTGTTACTTGACACGGTGGAGTAACTGCAATATCTCAACGGTGCTTCATGTAGATCGTGACATACCGTACGAACGGAAAGTAAATGGGCACGCTATAGGTTCTGTAGTATTTAGTCTTGCTAATGTTGCGTGACGATTCCCTAAGGAAGCTTTAGTTATGTTGAAAACTTATTCCTTCCTCGAGAAAAACTTAATACTCACTTTGTTCATGAGATATGTCTTCACCATTGGTCACTTTTCACCGGCACTCACTACTCCACACAGCTGCCATGTGGCTGTCAAAATTCTGTTGGCATCCCACGATAAAATAGACGTGGGATGTGCACTGGTTGCAACCAACGTAAAATGACAAGTCACATAGCAGCAAAGTGTGTCGGTAGTGGTCACCAGTGGCGTCGCATGATTCATTTCAAGTTTAGAGTAAAATTAGTAAAAGAAGAACTTGTAAACATAATTTTCGCAATCCATTGGGCCAAAGTTGGCATTATTAATTCCGTTATACTATCCAAAGAAAAGATAAAGTTAGCTATCAATTTCTTGAACTCAGAATCATAGCCATATTCAACAGTGGAGACAGCTTTGGACTTTTCACAAATCATGATTATAACAAACAACCTCTGTATCCTTTATATTGTAAACATACCGATCACATCAAATAAATTATACGAAACTTTGTTAATTAAACCAATAAAACATCAGAATTCCAGGTACAATATCCCTTTCGATAAACACATCCATAGCGAAGACGAAATATACGCACTTCCGGAAAATTGCAAAACAATCAATGAATTACCAAAACAACCTCGAAACATTAGTCCATCCAGCTGCATCCCCAATCTACTCAAAAGCCTAAACGCCACCTGCCAAACGATCATCAATCCGCAAACTCCAACCAACGAAGAAATTTCCCTAGAAGTACTACTGCTTAACCAATTTTCGGGAACAATGTAAGTCCGTGAAATGCACCACAAACTCAACGGTACCTTTGTTATCAAGTTCCACAACGCTACCATAAACATCAATGGGAAGACCTTCGTATCGAAGGAGATTTCAAAATTAGTGGTCCTATCTGCGATTCTCCAACCAACACTTGCTATCAAGAACCAGCAAGGTATCCTTACTAACAATAACATGACCGAACTGATGATTAACAACACCAACTACTTAAATAGTTAAATATGAATAATTATATATAAATAATCAAGTTACTTACTTTAATTAAATATAAATAATTAATAGTTAGTACATAAATAATATATATAATTATTCATATTTAACTATTTAAGTATAAAATATTATTAATTCTGGATTATATATTTTAGTTTTATTTTAAGTTAACACGACATTATATATCTTTTCTTTAAAACGCGTAAATTTCTCAATACTTATATACCTGGAAATACTTGCCCCTACCCTATGCCCTTTTCTATTCATTGCCGGGACAGATGTTCTATAGTATTCAAGGCCACTCTCTCCACTTTGTATGAGTCAAGATTATTCGTTAGTTTGAAATTGTACCGTTGCAAATCAAGTTACTTACTTTAATTAAATATAAATAATTAATAGTTAGTACATAAATAATAGGCATTGTTTAATAATTATAATTTCCAAGTAAATAATTGACTTTATAACGTACTGATAACCATAACTCACGCTTGACCTTGCATTAGGCCGTATATGACTGTACGATGTGCACTCTTCGCGCTCTACCTTCAAAACGGTTGGTCGTATGAAAAAAAAGTTTAAACAAAAGTTGTAGGGAATTTTATAGCCTACAACTTTTATAATAAATGCAAATCTCATTTAACCGATAGGAAGCCAGATATTCGCGAAAAACCGATTTTTGTGAACTTTGACCTTGAATATCTTGAGACGCGGACACGATAACGATTGTGACTTTTGAGACAACATTTAAAATGACAAAACAAAGGTTCATACCGATTTGCAGCTTATTATCTTTCATTCCGAGGTGAAAGCCCTAATATGACTGGGCTAACAATGTACCTCTAGTACAAAACTGTAGCGCAGCAATCGCTACTGTGGACGACAATGTACCTTTAGTACAAAACGACATAGGAAGTGAATGAACCAAGTACAAAAGCACACACTCGATCATCGTATACGTTATTATTATACTAAATGTAATTAATTCTTGTTGTACGAATTAAAGTTTGTTTGTATTACGTTAAACCTCGAACGTTGTTATTTACATTCCATCGCATTCGTACAAGTTCTTTAAACCCACCACTGTACGCGATTTAGACTATATTTAGGAATAATCAATTTTTATCGTAGGTTCATTCCAATTGCAGCAGACTTGCATCTACATTTGACCAAATTTTTAACTGGCAGTAAAAAGGCTGTTATAGAGAAATTAATTAAGATAATGTTGCCGAAGATACTTTTGAGGAATCTAAACAACAATTATCTCAAGCAACACTTCTTCATTTCCCTTCTAACGCGCATTTATTGTTAGTGGTAGACGCTTCAAACTACGCTATTGGCGCAGTTGTGCAAAAAAACGTTCTATTCAGTCAGGCTGTCAATTGCTCAAATGCGCCATAGTACATATGACCCAGAATCATTAGCAATATATTACTCAATCATATATTTTACATATTTGCTTGAGGGAAGACTTTTCATAATATTAACAGATCTTCAGCCTTTAATTTACGCTTTCAATCAAAACTTAGATAAAGCTACTCCTATGAAAATTCAGCACATTAGCTATATATCTCAATTTTCAACTGATATTCTATATATTTCTGGTGAAAACAACTAAGTTGTGATACTCTTTTACGAATAGAAGCGATTGGGCTTTTTCACATGTACCGTGGATAGTAAGCGCGAAAGAGGTTATGTGGGCAACAAAAGAGGGAGGCATCGAGGAAGCTTGATGGTAAAAACACTCCAACATTTTATATGGTGAACGAGCGTAAAGCATATACACAAACGTATTTTGTTGATCATTTGGTGGGGAAAATTTTTCACAAACCCTGATGATCATTACGAATTGAATATTTGGTGAAGAAGATGGTCGTCATAAAACGATTACCTTTCTTTAATTTGCGTGCTAAAATGGATGGGTGGAAGCGAGGAGCTACGCGTTATTTAATTAATTTATAAAAGCAGAGGCCATGTTCAATGTCAAGAATATATCACAATTTCAATAGTTATACTGCTTATTGTAAGTCCATAGAAAATTAACAGTACGCATAATCTTCATAGAATCACATTATAATAAGCCAGTTTACAACACATCAAGAAAAATATACGACTAATAAAGATATTCAAATTCGGAATATATTTTTCAGAAAGCGGAAAAGCACTGATGATTTAAATAAATCCAGTAGAAATTTGAATCGAAAAACTTTAACAATCATAAAATACATTTTTCCTTCCAGTTTTTATTACCTCGTGCACAATTCAAGGCTAAAACATCAATTCTCAATCGCTTATCTCTCTGTCTTCGTTTTCGTATTGTCCACACGATGTTTAACGATCAAATGATCCTTTTGACAGATACACTCACAAGACCTGTATCGTGTACAAAAATAGCTTGGGTGAAGAATGACGACGTGTGAACATAAGCGCGAAACCTGTTTTACTATGGGTGAGTTCCATTCACGTGTGAAAAAGTCCATTGAGTAACCATCATGCATGATTTTAAAGAGATTGCAGTAGCTCACATAATGATGCAGAACTTAGATCTATACTTAATCGTTTCAATTTTGATGAAGCTAACATTCTTAGTTCTAGATATAAAATATATTGCGGTACTAAATTTAATTCATTTAGACAGTGCAATTCCAAGAAACAGTACGACTGTCAGAAATCAAAAATTTCCCGACATATTTCTTCTGCTTCTTGTCGACGCTGTTTCGAAACAATTGATATGGATATAATAGGACTTCTTCCAGATCCAAACAATTTCAAGTATTGCTTTCCGATCATTGATCGTATGTCAAAATGGCCTGAAGCTATTCCCGTTGAAGCGTTCTGTCAAGAGTAGGTAGCAATATTGGGCATTCCAAAAGTAACTAGAATTTGTTAGTTCTTTTCAACGTTTTATAGACGTGGATAAACCTGTCAACATTCCTGATAATTCTAATCGAAAAGTTTTTGGTTTTAAAGATTTAAACAGGTGTTCTTATGTATTTGCTAGAAGAACTCCTATTCAGACTTCTTTAACTCAATCATATTCAGATCCATTTAAAATAACCGAACGTAATAACAATAATAAAACATTTACCATCCAGATTAAAAATAAACATGTCACTGTTTCTATCTTCTTCTTCCCGAGAGGGGCACTAAAGCCCCTCCCAAGCCTTCGCGTCCTGCAAATAGTCCCTCCAACTGTCCCGGTCCATTGGCCGCGTCTTCCAATTCCGAAACCCGAGTAGCGATGAACTGTCTTCATCGGCCAGCCTTTCTTCGGTTTCCCTCACTGGTCTCCGGGCTTCAGTTCTCCCAACGAAAACGTTTTTGCGTATCCGTTGTTCATCAATACGATTCATGCGGCCAGCCCAGTGCTGCTTCTGCAGACTTATAATCGTTGAGACCTCCAGTTCGTCGAAAATTTCACACAGCTCATGGTTGAATCGAATTCGCCATCGGTCCCCGTCTAGCTTCGCTCCGATTATTCACCTCAGTACCCATCACTCAGAGGCATTCAATATATTTGCGGATGATTGGGTTAGGGACCATGTTTCACACTTGTAGTATAACACAGGTCCTATCACTGATTTGTATACCTAGAGCTTTGTTTTCCTGTGTTTGCAGCTGGTCTTCAAGATCATCAATACTGAATAAAATTATTTAGTTGCGAGTCGTATACTTCGGCGTATTTCGTCTCTTTCACTGCCTGTTTTCGTAATTTTGGTGCCTGAATAGACAAATTCGCTAACATTTTCAATACTGTATTCGTCAAGTGTGATATTTTGTGTATTTGAGGTATTTTTCCTCGACTGCGTCTCAGCTTTGTTTTATTTGCATTGATTTGTTGCCCTATTAGGTTTTGTTTTGCTGTCGAGTTTCATGAAAAGTTCTTTGGCAGTTTTAAATGACCGTGAAAAAATGTTGATGTCATCCACATAGGCTACTACTTGGCTCGACTTGAATAGTTATGTACGTCGTGTATTGACAGGAAGCTTCCTTATGACGTACTCCAGAGCCAATTTGAATAGCAATGGGGCCAGCACATCTCCCCGCTGTACACCGATATTTGTGTCAAAGGCATCGGTGAGCTGGTTATTGATGCAGACTTGGGAGGTCATTAACGTCATTGTCATTCTAGTAAGATGGACCAGTTAGGCTGGGATGACAAAACCAAGCGTTATTTGGTACAGTACGTTACGATCAATACTGAAGTATGCTTACTTAAAGTTAACGAAAATTTGGTGTACATCAATGTTGAAATCCCAGCATTTTTCAAGTACCTGCTTGACAGTGAACAATTGGTCTATTGTCGATCTACCTGCTCTAAAACCACCTTGATACTCCCCAATAATACTGTTAGCGTATGATGCGATTTTGTTTTCTAAGATTTTAGAAAATATTTTGTACACCGGACAAAGTAATGATATGCATCTATAATTTCCGCACTGTAGCTTGTTATCTTTTTTGTGAATAGGGAATATAATTGATTGGCTCCACTTTTTTGGCTTATGTTATTGTTGCCAAATGTGCTAGATGACTTTGTGAATAGCTTGATGAAAACTACTGCTACCATATTTGATAAGCTCCACTGAAATCTCATCGATGCCCGGTGCTTTGTTGTTCCTTTGGGCTTTGATGATGGAACAAACTTCATTCAGAGTTGTTAGGGCCAAAGGAAGCTCTCCGCTGACATCTATAGGCTCCAATGTTCTGGAGCAGCGCGGAGGACTAAGAAGGTCCTCGAAATACTGTCACTGTTTCCATAGCTAGAATCGAATCATGCTATTTTTTATGAAACCGACTACATAAAAAAAACTCTTCCACCAGTTATCATAAATATAACATTACTGACACAGCTCAAGATAATTGCGCCCAAGATAGTAATGTTAAACTTTCCAAGCCTAAATGTCACGTTGGATTCAATATTTAAAATTTATTGTTTCGAAGCCTAATGGCTAAAGGAGTGTGCAGTGATCGTTTCACAACATTTACCAATTCTATTAACGAGAATATAGTTAATATTAAAGTAGTTTTGATAGTTGAGGAACTACCCCATTTCATTTAAATTAATTCTCAAGGAATAACCCCTATCTAATTATATATCTACTTGAAAAAATTTTGTTGATTTTAATCAAAGAAATATCTAATCTAACATATGTCAATGTTGAACTCCCAGTATTTTTCAAGTACATCGGCGTACACCAAATATTCGTTGACTTTAAGCAAGCAAACAACAGTATTGATCGCCACGTACTGTATTAAATAACGCTTTGCTTGGGCATCAAACCAAATAAGCCCATCTTACCAAAATGACAATGACGTCGACGACCTCCAAAGTCCGCATCAATAGCCAACTCACCGATGCCTTTGACACAAGTATCGGACTCCGGCAGGGAGATGGGCTGAGTCCATTACTATTCAATTTGGCTCTGGAGTTCGTCGTAAGAAAGCTGCCTGCCTATACACGAGGTACATCACGACGGCGATGACAATGACATCAATATTTTGTCACAATCATTAACAACTACCAAAGAACTCTTCCTGAAACTCGACAGCCAAGCGAAACTAATAGGGCTTAAAAATCAATGAAAATAAAACAAATCCCATGACGCAGTCAAGAAAAAAATGCCTCAAATATACAAAATATTACACTTGGTGCATACAGTATCAAAAATTTGAGCACCAAACCAACGAGAACTAGTAGCGAGAGAAACGAGATACGCCGAAGAACACAGCTCGCAATCAAAATTTTTTATTCAGTTTTGACGATCTCGAAGACCAGCTACATACACAGGAAAATAAAGCTCCAAGTATACAAATCTGTGACAAGACCTGTGCTATGCTATGGGTATGAAACATGGACCCTAATCCAAGCATCCATGAATATATTGAACGCCGACGACTCCTGAGGCGAGGATTTGGAGCGAAGCTAGATGGGGACCAATGGTGAATTCGAAACAACCATGAATCGTATGGACGTATGGACGAACAACGGATACCCAAAAAGGCATTCGTTGGGAGAAATGAAGGGCAGAGGCTAGTGGGGAAATCGAAGAAAGGCTGGTCTGAATCGCCGGTGAAAAAAGTTCATGAGTCAGCCGAAGACAGTTCATCGCTGCCCGGATTTCAAAATAAGAGGAGGTGTTCAATGGGCCAAGCCGTTAGAAGTACTACTTGCAGGAAGCCCGAAAGGAGCTGTAGTGCTACGAAGAAGCAAAAGAAGCATCTTATATTATTTTTATTTCCAATTTTTGGCATGTCAGATATATTTACTAAAATTAATTTGTTTGAAAATATTGCTGAAGTGTTAAAAATTTAAAGTCGTTGAAGCGAATATCGTTAATGCTATTTGCTAAATCACATTAGAAGATATTGTCCTGGATATAAAACAGCTTTTAATTTCTTATACCTACTTAGTATCTGCTCCAAATTCACACAACGTATACATGTATATGTGTATATATATATATATATATATATATATATATATATATATATATATATATATATATATATATATTGTTGTATCCAAAATGAGTATATCTAATTATCATTAAAGTTTCGTACATATCAAGAATACATTTTGTTGTATATAGATTTTTGAAATCAATCGTACAACTGCCTTTTATTACATTGATCGAAACCACATTACCAAACCATCTCGCTTAAACACGTTTTAGAAGTTCTTCAACATACTTTTTGTATCCACCCAATCACTGCAATCCTGTCTTCCTTACTTTCCACGCTCGTCCCGGTCATCTCTGTCTTCAGCTCCACACACTCTATCTCGCCCTTGCAAAACCAAAAACCAAATTACATCATCCGTCATAATCCGTCTCCTTTTTCTCTTGTCATTCGCACAGCTCATCGATTGCCAGTGCTATTCAACAGAGCATATACACTGAATAGCACATTCAGTGCTACCAAACTTTATGTCCGCATATAATACTATCCCCTCCTTAGTTTTGTTCGTCCCGAACAACTTCGCTGCCTGGCGCTGGTGGATTAGCCCCATAATAGCGGGATAATTGTTCCAAATGAACCACTCTCATTTTAGATCGGCATTTCCGATCGTGCTTTATCCGGTACACAATGTCGTTGATTCGATCTATGATCCGGTACGGCCCCTCCCAGTTCCGTTGCAGTTTTGGGCACAAGCCTTTCTTCCGGTGGGGATTGTAGAACCATACCAGATCGCCTTGTGTGAATACTCTTGAGTTTGCTCTCAGGTCTTATCGTGCTTTCATTTGATTCGTGTTCAGCCGGATATGACTTCGGACATCTTCATGCACCTTTTCCAAGCGTTGTCGCAGTTCAGCAATATAGTTTGATACTGTTATGCGTTCTTCTGGTGGTATCCCGAATTTCACATCCACTGGCAACCTGATCTGTCGCCCAAATATTACTTTTGCTGGTGACTCTTGGGTGGTAGTATGCGTTGCTGCTCGATAGGTCATTAAAAATAGTGGTATCTTTCGATCCCAATCCCGTTGATTGTCAGCCACTACCTTCGTAAAGTGCTCGATCAATGTCTTATTTAATCTTTCAACCATTCCATCGGGTTGCGGGTGAAGAGGTGTCGTTCTCGTTTTCTTGATGCTAAGTATCTGACAGAGCTGGGATTCGAAATTTCGCCCTTGATCGGAATGAAGCTCTTGTGGTACTCCGAATCTGCTGACCCAATTGGATACTAGCTGCTCCGCAACGGTTGATGCTTCCTGGTTAGGAATTGCGTAGACTTCCGGGCATTTAAGTACTTGTGGAAGTGTTTTGTTGCCTCAACCACCGCCAATAGTTCTCTCCTTGTGACACAATAGTTTCTTTCACTTTTCGAGGGGACACGGCTGTAGTACGCGATGACTTTCTCTGTGTCACCGTCTCGTTGCGACAAGACTGCCGCTATTCCCATGTTGCTGGCGTCTGTATCGATGATGAACATCTTCTCTGGATTTGGATATGCCAGTACAGGAGCATCGCATAACTCTCGCTTTAATGTCTCGAAGGCTCGTTGACATTGTGCAGTCCAGGTAAATGGTCGATTTTTCTCGGTCAGCTCATGAATGCATTTTGCAATTTTCGCGAAGTTTTTCACAAATCGTCGATAGTACGTTGCTAAGCCAAGAAAACTTCGAAGTTGGTGTTTGTCTTTCGGAACAGGCCAATTTCTTACAGCATCCGTTTTCTCGGGGTCCGTCCGAACACCGTCAGCTGACACAATATAATCAAGGTATTTCACTTCCTTCGCAAAAAGGGTACATTTCTTGGCACTCAGCTTCAGATTCGCTGCTTGTAGTCGTGAGAATACCTCCTCTAACCTCTTGATGTGCTCGTCGAAGGTTTTGCTGAAGACAATGACATCGTACAGGTACGCAAACATGTCTCCCAGCTGAGTCCTCGCAGTACACATTCCATCAGACGTTCGAAAGTGGCTGGAGCGTTGCAAAGGCCAAATGGCATGACATTGAACTGCCATAATACGGAGCCGACGGAAAATGCTGTTTTCTCCTGATCGCCTTTTTCGATCTCAACTTGCCAGTAACCACTCTTGAGACCTAAAGTTGAAAACCATCTTGCGTCTGTCAATGTATCGAGAATGTCATCGATTCGTGGGAGAGGATAACTGTCTTTCTTGGTTACATCGTTCAGCCGTCGGTAGTCTACACAGAACCGGGTACTCCCATCCTTCTTTTTGACAAGAACAACTGGTGAGGTCCATGGGCTATTAGATGGTTCAATGATGCCCTGTTTCTCCATCGCTTTTATCATGTCATTTGCCTCACTTCTTTTGGCTAATGGTAAGGGCCTAGGAGGTTGTCGGGTTGGTTTTGAGTCTTCAGTGTTGATTCGGTGGGTTACCATGTTCCTCCTGCCATGGTCTCCCTCTTCGATGCAAAATACGGTATTGTATTTTTTAATCATTATTTCTGCCTTCGCCAGTTGTTCTGCTGTTAGCTCACTTCTCCTGAGGGTGGACTGTACCATTTGCTGAGTTTTGTAGATCACTGGCTTCTCCTTGCACTGTTATTTCTCAGTCATTTCTAAACATGTTACAGATGTAATGGGTTCGCAGCTTCCAAGAGTATCACCTTCCTTGATACTGATCGTGCAATCCGACACATTAAGCACTCTTACAGGTACGCACTTATTTTTGTCAATTCTTACTAAGCTTCGCGCTAGCATCAGGTTCCTTAGCACTGGTGTTTTTGTTGGCTCAACGAGAAAGAATCGATGGTCCCTAGAGTCACCATCTATTTCGGCCCATATAACTCTCTCAGATGACTTTGAAACGTTAATGTTATTATTCACAACAACTCTTAATTTTGGGGTTTCCGTTTCCGAGATGTCAATTGGAATCTGTACATTTCGCCATATGAGGAGTCGCTGCCCCAGATCCAATCGAAAACCATGCAACCGCAAGAAATCCACTCCTAGTAAGCATTCATCAGTTATCTCGGCTACTAGGAATTCATGCTGGAACTTCAAATCTCCCAATTGTATCTCTAGCATAATTTCACCACATACTGCTGTGAATTGTCCTGTTGCTGTTTGCAGCCTAAAATTTTTTCGATTGGTCAATCGTAGATTTTCCACAATGTCTGGTCTCAGGATTGATCGAGTTGCAACAGTGTCGATGGTGATTGTACAACGAACTTTCCCAAATTTTCCATTAAGACACAAGTCCTTTTCACCACGATGCACTCGGGAAACGCCTATGGTGATGCTGGGGTCATCGAATCTCCAAGCCAACCTCTGCCCCGTGAAGTTGGCTCTTAAGAGTTTCCCGCTTCCTCAGATGAAGAAACAGATTGGCCAGCTACCGAGGGATCCAATCGTTGCCTCTTAGCTGCACATCCAAAATAGAGGTCGTCTCGCCTCGCGGCACTCGCGTTGCAGATGCCCGATCTTTCCGCAATGCGAGCATTTCGGGGCTTCATGCTTCTGACTTCCAGCTGGTGCGTGCTCCATCGGACTTCGTAGCCGTTGACACTGGCACTCTTCGACGACTTCACGTACTCGGACAGCGCTTCGTGAAGCGTGTTTTGCTGCTTAGAAGGTTAGACTATAAGTCAACGCACCCTTAATAGCTCGTTTATCTGCCAAACGGAGATTCTGCTGCAGCTTTCGGTCCTGGAAAGCATTGATAAATGTTTCCGTTGCTGTCTCATTGCGGTGCTCCGGATCAGATGTCGGATATAACAGAAGGGTAAGCCTTTCAATCTCCTGGGCGAGTTGTTGCAATGTCTCACCCATTTTCTACGTGCGATTACGTAGTTGCGTTCGGTGGACTTGTTTCATGTAGTCATCCCCGTATTGCATGCTCATGGCGTTTACCAACGCAGCATAGTTGTGATGTTGCTCTACAGGTACAGTCTGAAGTACTTCTGCTACAGGCTCTCGGAGTGCAAGAATTAATGCAGTCACTCGTTCGTTCTCGTTCCAGTGATTTGCTACTGCTGCGGCTTCAAACTGTGTTTTGTAGATGCTCCAAGATGTTTGAGCATCAAAAGTTGAAGCTTTCAGGCTTCTAGCACCACTTTCTGTAACTGATGTTTGTCCCGTAGTTCGAATCCGTTCCACGTCAAGTTGCAGCTTTTCCAATTTCTGTTCAACCATCTCAACGCGTTCATCTGTTTTGGCAACGTATTGTTTGATTTCGTCTACTTGTTGTAATGCTGCCGTAGTTTGAGCTGGGAGTTTTTCTTCCAACTGTGCCATGTACTGCTCAAGTTGTTGTTTTTGTCGTTCGCTTTGCTCTTCCATCTGCTGTTTAATCTCGGCTGATTGCTGTTTAAGCTCGGCTGATTGCTGTTCACTTTGTTGCTTAATTTGCAACAGGAAATTCAATATGGCATTCTGTTCCTGTTGTTTCGGCTCCTCGGAACATTTCTCCGCCACTGGCTCCTCCGGTTCTGTCGTTCCTTCATGAACATCCAAAGTTTCAGCCAAACGTTCCTCAAGTTCGAGTTCCACCTCATAACGGAATTTTTCCACGTCAACGCCATCCTTTTTCAAGGACACGTTTTAGTAGTTCTTCAACATACTACTCACTGCAATCCTGTCTTCCTTGCTTTCCACGCTCGTCCCGGTCATCTCTGTCTTCAGCTCCACACACTCTATCTCGCCCTTGCAAAACCGAAAACCAAATTACATCATCCGTTATAATCCGTCTCCTTTTTCTCTTGTCATTCGCACAGCTCATCGATTGCCAGTGCTATTCAACAGAGCATATACACTGAATAGCACATTCAGTGCTACCAAACTTTATGTCCGCATATAAAAAAAAAAAAAAATTATATATATATATATATATATATATATATATATATATATATATATATATATATATATATATATATATATATATATATATATATATATCTACATATATATATATATATATATATATATATATATACATATATATATATATATATATATATATATATATATATATATATATATATATATATATATATATATATATATATTGTCGCGTGTTTTGGTTCGCGGCCAATAATTTAATGTTCCGGGAAAGTGAAAAGGCAATGTCTTTTAAATTAAATTAAAAGAGTTTATTTAATTTGTCAAAAATGCACAACCGCTTCACTAACAATTTAACAACTTTAATTTTCACTATTAAAATTCTACCTTCCACTTGTCCATAAATTTCTATCGCAATTGTCTACTAAAATCACTTCACACTCAAACAATCAGTATCGCCTCTACTTCACGTATCGCAGTTTTCTGTCGCGGATGTAATGAATGATCCCCCCATTCATTCAGCTCGCCTTTATATAGGGTCTCTAATCATTCAACTCAGTTCTCGTACATTGATGAATAAGCGAGAACATTCCAGCAGCGTAATGAATGGGCAGTGACTCACCTTCACATGTTGATAATGCTTGTTGGGTTCTCGTGGTTTCGAGTAAATTCATTTGTTGATGTTCTTAATGATTGTGGAAACAATTGCGACTGTAGCTTGCAGAATGATTTGTACATATAACAATATATATATATATATATATATATATATATATATATACATATATATATATATATATATATATATATATATATATATATATATATATATGTATATGTATATATATATATATATATATATACATATATATATATATATATATATATATATATATATATATACATATATATATATATATATATAATATATATATATATATATATAGATATATATATTGTTACAGGTACAATGAGTTCTGCGAGCTACTGTCGCAATTGTTTTCATAACCATTGAGAACATCAACAAAATGAATTTACTCGAAACCACGAGAGCCCACCAAGCGTGATCAACATCTGAAAGTGACGTCACTCCATTCATTAAGCTGCTCGAATATACCAGGTACCTCTCGGCAGAATATTCGCCAATGTACGAGAAATGGGTTGAATAGGTAGGGACCCTATATAAAGCCGAGCTTCATTAGAACCGCGATAGTAAAAAAAACTGCGAAAGTGTGAAGCAAATTTGTTCGAATAAAAGAAAAGTGATTTTCGTTGATTGTGAAGTAATTTCAGAAGACAATTGCGATAGAAATTTATGGACAAGTTAAAGTTAGACTGAAAATTAAAATTGTGAAATAGTTAAAATAGTAATTGTGCATTTTTAAGCGATCAAATAAACTCTTTTAAACTTAATTGAAAAAGAGATTGCGTTTTCACTTTCCCGGAACATTAAAATTATTGGCCGCGAACCATACACGCGACATTGGTGTCACGTAGTGAGAAAGAAAATTTTGGAAGTGAAAACGTTTAAACATTTGTAAAGTGCACAATAGTGAAAATTAACGCGGCGGAAAAATAAAAAAAAAATAAAAAAACAAAAATAAATAAAATGCCAGGGAATTTTCACCTAAAAATTGATCAATTGACCATATCGGAGCTCAAGACGGAGTTGGAACAGCGAAATCTGGCCACGCAAGGTACAAAGCCCATACTGATGTAACGCTTGCGTGACGCAATTGAGTCGGAAGGCGTGAATCTGGATTCGGGTGAGCTCTCTGATGCGGGAAAAGGCGCAGAAGGTGGAGAAGCAGAAACACCAAAATCAAAGGAGCCAGAAACTGCGATAATGCAAATTTGAATGCTGATGTCATCCAGTCTAACTGCGAAGCTAGATGAACAGTCATCAAGTCTCACTGCGAAGCTAGATGAGCAATCCATGAAGCTAAATGAACAAACAGTGAAGCTAGACCAACAAGCGCTCAAAATCAAGGCAGACATCGCACAGAAGCTGGAGAAACCGTCAACTGATTTGAAGGCAAGTTTGGAAAAACAGTCTACCGAAATAAAACCAGAGCTCAGTAGTCTCAACAACCAAATTAAATGCGTCGAGGAAAAAGTATACCAGGTCGAGGAGCGAATCAACCATGAGATCAGCCAGGTCGAGGAGAGAATCAACCATGAGTTGAAAAACATGAAAAAAGAATTGGAAGCAGTGAAGGCAGTAGTAACCACCTCATCAGCCCCACTTGTAACCGCAGCGCATAGCCTATCCAGAAACGTCAAAGCACCAATATATGACGGGCAAACGGTCTGGAGTATTTACAAAACATAGTTTGAAGCCGCCGCAAGGACAAACCACTGGAATGAGCAGGAACAAGCAACAGCATTAATTCTTGCTCTAAGAGGCCCATCTGCCGAGCTTTTACAGACTATTCCCATCGAGTTGCACTCAAACCCGGCTACTGTAATGAATGCGCTCGACATGCGTTATGGACACGATCATCTGAAGCAGATTTATTGGTCACAACTACGGCATTGGATGCATGGTGAAACCCTACAGCAGCTAGCCCAAGACATTGAGCGACTGGAACTTTTGGCTTACCAAGCGTACGACGCAGAACATCGAGATGATGCAGCAACAGAAGCATTCATCAGCGCACTAAAGGACCCGGAATTGCAACAAGCCGTGCATTTAGCTCAAAAGCAAACGGTTAAGGACGCATTGGCTTACAGTCTGAACTTTGAGGCAGCAAAAACTGTGACTCGCATCGCTGTCCGGGTTCGCGAGGTAGTGGCAGACGAGTGCAGGTGTGAGCGCGTCAAAATTGCGCGAGAGCCGCAGTTGCATGGTGTGCCTAGATGCTGGAATTTTGGAGAGAAGGGGCACCTGCAAAGAGACTGTAAGAAGCAAAGAAAACCGAGCTATTGTCCAGGATGTGCAGCTAGCAGAAGATCCAGACCGAGTCAGGAGCCCAGAATGGAAGTCCTTCAAACAGAGCCAACTTCGTGGGGCAGATGTTGGCTAGGCGAGTCGATGTCCCAAGCACCACCATCACCGTGTCAAGACTACATCATGGAGATGCGACTTGTGCCTTCCGGGTCAAGTTGACGGAGAACATTGCACCATAACAATCAACACTGGTGCAACCCGATCGATTACCCGACCAGACCATGTGAGGCAACAACTACTTCACAAGGGCAGAATTTTCTCACTACGGACAGCTATGAGAGAAACTGCATTTGTCCATGGAGGGATGAACGTCGAGATACAGTTGGGAAACCTTGCATTCCGACTTAATTTTCTGGTCACGAACATTATGGATGACTGCATTCTCGGAATGGATTTTCTGCGACCACATGGAATCACATTGGATTTGGGCAAACGGCAATTGAAATGGCTGAATGTCGAAGTATTGATGGAAGATCCCAGCGTCCGAATTCCCAAGATGAATGTAATAGTATGTGCCGACACTGATGTACCGAATTGTTCCGAAAGCATTGTATGGGCCAAGCTTGATGGTGATTCTGGAGACCAGCGATCTTATCTAATAGAGCCAACGAAGACGTCCGCATTGCGCAGTTTGATTGTAGGACGAAGCCTTGTAAGATCTATAAGGAACGGACACGTGGCGGTTAGATTCTTTAACACCGCAGACTCAACCACGAGCGTCAAGGCGAAATGGGAAACGGCGGATGGCAGCTCCTAAGGGATGCAAACTATACTACCCAAAAGCCGAATCCACGATTTTGTTGAGGAAATGCAGGAAGGATCCTCGGGAGGCCACCTCGGTGTTAACAAGACCTTAGTGGAATCGCGGGAAAGGTTTTAGTGGCTCTGCGCTCGAGAAGACGTAGAGAACTGGTGTCGCAGATGCACAATTTGCGCATCCGTCGAAGGGCTAAAGAGACGCCTGAGAGGTCAAATGCAAACCTACAACGTGGGTGTACCGCTCGAAAGGATAACCGTTGACATCGCAGGACCCTTTCCTGAATCCGAATGGGAAAATCGATACACGCTGGTTGTGGCCGATTATTTCAGCAAGTGGCCCGAGGTCTACCTCATTCCCAACCAGGAAGGAACTACTGTAGCAGAACAGCTAGTGTTAAATTGGGTCAGTAGGTACGGCGTACCTTGTGAACTACATTCAGATCAAGGTGGAAACTTCGAATGACTCGTTT